>CABIKL010003350.1:0-11069 GCA_902196195.1 Aptinothrips rufus | reverse complement strand
AAAAAAAAAAAAAAAAAAAAAAAAAAAAAAAAAAAAAAAAAAAAAAAAAAAAAAAAAAAAAAAAAGAGTGCACTTGAGCCAACCGTGAACTGTGAATTTCTCGGTGAATTTGGCGCGTACCGCGCGTACCCCAGCGCGCGTCCCCCCTTAGTAGCAAATAATGTCAAAATTGAAAATTTTCGGATCCTGAAATTTCACAAGAGGGATCAAACTTTTTCAAAGTGTTTCTCATTCTGAAGTAAAATTATATTTTCCATTTTGGAAACTTTTATGAAAAGTAACGCATGTGCAAGGGCGTAGAAGGCAGTGCACATTTCCCCCTCCTCTAGATGGCCGGGGCACTTTTGTGATTCTTCCCGACTTCATTTCAGACTTCTTTGGAAAACCATAAAGAGCATTCTGAAATGGAGAGCACGTAATAAGGGGTGCTATGACCATGGCACCCACTGCGCCGCAGTGGCAGTGGTAATTATTATTTGGTGTTTGTTTACTGCAGGCCGACACTGCAAGCCACGAACTCTCTACACGTGTCTCTGTTGTGTCGCATTTACTCGAAAAATGGGACGTGCGCCCAAGATTACGCTTCTTTTTCTGTTTCCCTCCTCTCTTGCCACCCTCTTTTGTTTCACGTCATGCCACGCCTTTGCATGTTTTGACACGCCTCAACGAAAATTGATGTTTTGCTCGGTATTTTCCCTCCCCATTCTTTTTTTTTATTATTATTATTTTCAAACTTGATCAGCGACACGTCTGCAGGGCGACAACGAAGCCTAACGTTGGTGCCATGGCGCAGCCCGGGGCCCGGGCCACCTTGCTGGGGAGGCTCTATTTGCTACATTCAACATGCAACTTTAGGGGCCGTTCGCAAACTACGTGACCGATTTTAGGGGGGCAAGGAGGTTAGCCTCATGTCACGGCCCTATCCCCAATTCATGGTGAGGTTAGGTTAGATTCGTCACGTAGGGGGAGAGGGGGTCAAAAAGTGGCGTGAAATCGGTCAAGTAGTTTATGAACGGCCCCTTATCACGGCAACACTCTCCCGGAGGGTCGAATTTGAGTCCAGTCGGCGCGCAACACCCTGAAAGCATTCCTTTGTGAGGTACAGGGTGCAATCCCAGAGAGAAATGAACCATCGAATGTCAGCGTCTAGTTGGCTCACAAAATCTCGTCATGGTGACGTTGAGTTTAGATCGATCGACGCAATAACCGAGATAATTTTCATGAAACACTTCCCACTGGGCGTCCCAAGAATCACCGTGGACTGAGATTTCACTAGAAAATGAGGAATTGCGATCGGTCTAGATGGCGGTTCGTAAACAGAGGCTCGAAATGCATACCCAGTGAGAAACTTGATATCTAAACGACGCGGAATCGATATCAATTTGATGATTTCAACGTCGTTTCTTTATCTATCTATTCGACATCGAAACTATCCTCATTTTGCACCGGGTACCCGCGGCTACCTTATCTTTTGATTCCGTTTCAACACGATCTCCAGGCAGCGGACCCGCAGCGTTCACAGAGCGCGAGGCGAGGGAGGCGGCATGGTCATAAGACGCGCAGATCACGTCGCAGTGACTACAGCCCAGGCCGCGCCACGCCACGCCACGCCACGCCACGCAGCGCCACGCCGCACATGGACAGCTGTAGCAGGTGCGCGCAGCTGGCGGCGGACGCAGGGCAATGGCCCGGGAAATGTATCGCAATCTGAAAGAAGAACGTGCAGCCAAGTAAATGTGTGGTTGAGGGAGACTCGACGTGGCGAGACTCGTCAATATTTCCAGGCGCGTAGATAAGGGGGAGTGGGAATTGCGGGGGGCACGTCGGGTGTCCGGGTCGGGCAGAAGGCTTGGGCCGGCCTGATTGGTAGGCAACCCACGTTGCGTCCAAACACCACCCGAAAATTTTCTGTACCCAATATTTTCAGTCGGTGACTCGTGGTCGCGTTTTGGCGAGGGAACCCGCTTGGTATGCGTTCGTAGGGAAGTGCCTGTTAGTGCCTCATCACTCGTAGCCCGCAAGGAAGCGCTACTGCCAAAAATGCGGACGGAAGATCAAGTTCGATCGAGGAGCGCGCCTTTGGCATCTTACTTAAGATTAATAATAAGGCAATAATTTCCGCATTCGAGTGAGGCGTTTTTCAATTTCCAATTTTTACATCCTTCGGTCGTGGCTATAATGTCGGATTGCTGGAGCATTGACAGCCACCTGAGAAGCATGTTAGAGTGAGGACTTCCCTTTCATTCCTTCGTCGAAGAAGCTCAGCTCCATCTATCGGCAAGATGGCGAGTTACAGGAGTCTTCGACACAAACGTATGAAAATATTTGTCGCCTATTTGAACTTGCGATTTTTCATTAGTGTTTTGAGTCGTTTCAATGTTTGGGTCACGGTTTGGGTTACGTTGATAGGTGGTCGCTTTTTGATGACATCTTAATGAAATAGTTGCACCATAATTTTTATTTTTGCATGGAGACTGAGTTGTTGATGGCTTTATTGTGAGTGTTTCTGAATGTTTACATGGTGTAGCCTGGGTGCCATAACCTCCCAAATCTTAACTCTTTATCAAATAAATGCAGCATGTGCTTACATTACGTGTAATTGCTCTGTTTGCAAGTGACCCATTCGTAAAAGTGCTTGAGTCAAAGAGGTTTTACAAGAGCTTAGCGATTCGTTTATTTAATTATGGCTAAAGCACCACTTCGCACTGCTTCTGCTGTGGAGCAACTTCTTCCTCTTATTGATAAGGTGACAAAGGGATGCACAATGGAGACAGCTTTAAAGCTGAAAGAAGTCATACCTATGGTTGATGTTTATTCGCTACGCAAGCTCCATACCTACATTTTGGTTCCTCTCCTTGGAGAAATCTCAAATCCCAAAGTGGGGTAAGTTTCTTTTCAATTTCTTTGTCACTGTTAATTTTTACCATTCCATTTGCAGTCAGTGGATTAAGCATGCACTCAATCCCATTTTCATACTTTTCGGTGACAGTTATATCACTTTTGAGTACGAGTTCTGTGAAATTGTTACAGTGGCTTCTATTTCGAAAAGACTAATAGACTGAAGCTCTGCTGCCTGTTTCTAATTTAAATATTTTATTTCTACAGCGATTATGTATACCTTGTAGTTCAATTCGTTTTTGAATGTTTTCTAGGAAAGAACCAAAGAAGCTTCTTCTGGACAGTGCACATGAAGTACTGATTCATGTCCAATTTACAGATGTATCAAAAGTAAAAAATATTTTGTTAATATTAATGCTGGAAATTTTTGACAAAAATTCTTCAAATATGAGTAAGTTTATTCATTACCTATGCTCACTTGAAACTGAAAATAAGTGTAAAGCATAAAAGAGTACATGATGCTATGTTTTGTTTTACGCATTCATCTCTGCTATAAACTGGAAAAAAGATTAAAGCAAAAGCATTCACAATTACTGTATTTTTTGTTGTTGCAGTAAAGAATGTCCCAGAAGAAATGAAACTGAGCACTATTAATTGTGTTCTTGCCATCATAAGAAATATGTCTTCTGATACTCATGACAAATTTTATGTGAAAGAAAATATTCCTAGCATTTGCCAAATTTCATACACCTGTCTTGAACTTGCAGAATCAGAAAAACTAAGAATGCTAAGGTATTGCCTTTAAGTTATTGGTGTAACCAGCAATATCATATTCAGATAGATTAATACTTTGTACTCTTCAGGATACGGGCAATGGAGGTTGTTTTGGCTCTTCAGCAAGCACCCGTTGATGGACCAGACAAAAGACTACCTTGGGAACGCCAAGAGATCGCAAATATTTTTCAATTCATTCTACCAGGAGCATCTTCGAAGCTGATGTCGATAATATCTGGGGATGTTACACAAGGCAGCAAAGTATTATCAGTGAGTGAATATTGCTCTCTTTTCAGAATTCTATATGATTTTTTGTTTCTATTCACTCCTTTAGTGCCAGATTAGAAGAAGTAGTCAAAATGTTAAACGGCTTGGGTTTTGCCGAAATAGTTCATTTGCAGAGCTAATTAGAGTAATACAAATATCACAAATTTTGTGAACAGAGCATATGAAATCTAGTTAAGTAATCTGTCATTTTAAAAAAAAAATTTGTGTTGGACCTAAGTATATGCTCTTCTGTACAACTTAAGCATATTTTTATGAACATTTCAAATTAGTATTAAGATTTTAATGTGTTTTTTTTTCGCTTTCTTTCCAGACAGCTTTAATAACTCTGAGCTCTATTATTGCTCTTGTGATGGAAGATTACAGCAATACTGACGCTGAGGATGTTTCTAAAATGGTCGAGGATTTAATGAAATTGAGTAGGAATAGGAATCAAGATGAAGAACAAGAAACTTTTCCGGTAACATTCAAAACATATCGATGTTAAGGGTTAAGGATTTCTATGCTTTAGGACTTTAATCAGACAGTAGAAAATTGTGCTCATTATTACAGAACTTATGTACACTCAGAAACAGTGTTTGAGTATTTTTGACATGTTACATTTTGACATTGTTGTTTTGTCACAGGAATATAATTCACGTAATGCTGATGGTATGAAAAAATTGATTGAATCTTCTAGAGGACGTACCCCAGAATATCGGAAAAAAATTGCTGCCAATCTCAAACCATATCTCAACAAAATTGCCGCGCAGTTTGACAATTCAGATGTAAAAGTTCGTAAAGCTGTGGTTCACTCCTGTTTTATCATCCTTTTACGATGTCCTATATCTCTAAGGGACAGTCTTCCACCTCTCCTTGACTCTTTAATAGCCCTTTCTGTTGATGAAGATGATAAAGTTAGGGAGCAGAGCATCTCATGTGTTAGTCAACTGAAGGAATATTTTTCTGACCGAAATGGATATGATTTCATGCAACTGGCAGAAGAAAACTTTTATATGGTGCTCACTAGGTTGCCTCACATTGTTCAGGAAGAAGGTTTGTGTTATTTTCAGAACTTATGAATGTATACCCTAAAACCTTGCTGTACCATAAATTGGGTTGAGTTCAGACAGCCCCAAACTCATGTAGGGCTAATTTCGGCCTCATGGGCGAAAGTTGGTGCCCTCTGAACTTATCCCATACGTCCGAACTCATCCCATTTTATTGTATGTGTGACTCATGTTAAAAAATTTCTTTAAATGTTTCAGGTGGAGCAAGGGGTGCATCATCAATATCTCTTCTCACAGGTTACATACAACTGCTGCGGACATCAATGAGAAATATTTTGAGTAGTGCAGCTCATTTGCAAAGACTGACTCTCTCATTACTTCACGTCATTACTTTAGAATGCTCTAGTATCAATGTTGGTAGTGAGCACTCAATGAGACAATTGGTGGCAGAATCCTGTAATGATTTGAATGTGCCTTGGGTTCAACTACAATATAGCTGTGATAGAGCTGTCTTATCTAATCTACAGCTGCTATGTGAAGTGATTGCTGAAAAATCTATGGGAGTTTTTGAATTGTTGGGCTCACAACTTATGGACACCTTGTATACTGTGCCACACTTTAGGAAAGAATCTATATGCCTTCTGAACTTATTCCTGCTCTCAGGTGCTGAGATGAGAAATGAAATTGCTCAGCAGCTAGCTCTCTCTCTTTTAAAGGCTTATTTGTCTCCTGATTTATGGCCTAATAAGGAAAGTGGCCGGTCTGTTACTATTGCAGCCAGACAACATAATATCGCCACAGTGAGTAAATTTTCTCACTTCTATCTTCCCAACATTTTAATTGATGTGAAAAATTATATTTTCTATTTGAATGTTTTTCAGGTATGTCTGCTTACAGAGGGTATCGGTTGCTGTGCTCATGTGTTAGGAAAAGAAGAAACTGAGAAACATCTCTTGAAGTTGCTGTATCCCCTATTGGAGCAAGCTGGTTCTGCTAACAGGAGTATTTCTTTGGCTGGTCGTCGAGCATTGACTAGAGTTGCTTTGTCTTGTGAGCATAGCTCTGATATAATGGCGCTAATTTCAAACAATATGGATTACTTATCACATTGTATGAGTACGAGGCTTCGTCACTCAGATGAGCAGATGGGTGTGTTTGATGCCCTTAGTTTGATATTACAACATTCTTCTCCTGAAATTGCCATAGGTTTATACGATATCGTTCTAAATGTAAGTTCCACCATTTTTCATGATATATGTAAAATCTCTATTTGTTACTGGTAGTGTTTTTTATGTAGTGACAAATACTAAAAATATCATTTGTTTTTGTCTTTTTTTTATTTAGGTTCTCCAACAAAGTGCTGATAAAACCCAGAGTCAAAACAATGAAGCTCATCTTAGAGTTTTCTTGACTTTTGCTCATGGAGTGTGTCATTGGCTGAATCCCAATGCTGAGAGTCAAAGCACATTAGGTTTAGAGAAAGAAATTCTCAAAGCTCATGAACCACTTAAAAGTTTTGAGGAGAATTTTGAAATTTCTACTCTTAGTTCTCATCTGAGTAAAAAATGGAGTGCTTTCCGGAAGCTAAAAGCGTATGAAGAAATTGAAATAATTGAGAATATTAACGAAAGTGAAGAGGATGGAGGCCGTATTCCAACAGAAGAGTTACCTGAAGAATGTCAACCTCATGTACTTTCAGAAAACATTAGTGAAGGTATTGGAGAGTGGAAAGTAGACGCAGTTTGGAGACTGCACTTTGCTGTGAATTTAGACTTGATTTTTCGAATCCAAAGGTGCGTTTTCTTTTTATAGATGCTGACACAGAGAGCGAGTTAGAAAAGAAAGAAGAAATTCCTGAATTGGCAAAACTTCTTGTCCAGGTGCTTCAAAGATGTGTTCACTTCTTACCTTCTCACAATATTGAACATCAGTTTTTAGCTATTAGAACACTAAGAGTTGGCTTGCTAGCCTTGGAGAAATTTACGGATACTGTACTTCCCCTTGTGCATCAAATTTGGAGTCCTTTAATTGGACGATTTAAAGCAAGTCAACCGCCATTAATTTTAAGAACTGCATTTGAGTTGTTAGAGACGATGACTCATATTGCTAAAGATTTTCTCTCCTCCAGGATCATCAGGTTCGTTAAAAGAAATAAAAAAAATAACACAGTAAAAGTTTGATTAATTACCTGTTTATTGTAGTTTTAATGTTTCATTTGTAAAGTTGCTTGATTTTTGAATTTGGTTTCAGAGAGGTTTTGCCTGACCTTTCTCAATTTTTGAAAAGTGCTGCTGTGGAGAGCCATCTTAAAGACGGTGGTTCTGCTTACCGTTTCTCTCAAAAGTACAAAGCTCAGTTGTCATTATTGTCCAGTCTTGGAGATATGTCTTGTCACCTGCACTTCAGGGGGCAGGATTTCTACAATTTGCTCACAGTTTCACTTTTGTATCTGAGCTCCTACCAACCACGTCCATTGCAGGTAAGATTAGCTATGCATTTGTAACACACAAATCATCCTCCCTTTCATTCTGAATGCGATAATGTTATTGAAAGTTGTTAAAATTTGAGGAAAAGTTGTAAATAGTGAATAAGAGATACCTTATTTATTAAGAAAAGATGGAAATAAAAATAAAATGGCTTAAGATAACTGAAATTCAAAAAACTGCTTTAGTAAACATTTAATTTGTTGCAGAAGAGAGGAAAAATGCAAAAAAGTGATTAAGGCTCTCGACTTCTTTCAGTTATGCTCTTGGTGATATTTAAGCCTACCTGAACTTCTTTCAGCCTCTCTATGTTTTCTTTCCTTCTTGAATCTTAAGTTGCAGAAGTTGCCAAGTGAATTTCGTAGGGTTAAATTAATGTGCTTTCCCAGGGACCTGTGCCATTTTTTCCTAGTTTCTTTCAGCAATCTCTATTTCAAAAGTAAAACTGCTAAGCAACTTAACAATTTTGGATGCAAAGTTGAGTTCTCAGAATTGAATTAAAAAGCTTGCCTCTCTTTTTTTCTAGGCTGCAAGTGCATCACTTATTCAGTCCTTGTATATCCTAGATGCAGATGCTGTTTGGTGGGCCCTTGTGTCGTGGTGGAGACCACCACAGCTTGCGAATTCTCTTCAGGCAAGTATTGGTCAGACATCTCTCTGTATGCTTTTGATGACATGCAGAAGGCCTGCAAACTTATTGTGCTTATGTGTTGGTAAGTGCTGTTAATAATCTCCATTTTACAGCTCCCTTTTCCTTCTTCACATGAAGACTGTGAAGAAAATGTGCGACATCTCCTTGGCTTGTCAGCTTCAGAAAAGAAAGATGGGAACTTCAAATTTTGTCACTAAGATGGAAGCCAATTCGTTTGTGTAATGACCACTTTTACTTTATAACTCGGCTGTGATTATAAAGGATTTACATACTATAACATAAATATTGACAAATTATTTTTTATCCTTAATTTTCTGGGATCAGTTGTTTTAGGAAAAACAAAAATCATCTTTCAAATTTCATTATTAACTCGCTATGAGTTGTTTGAGGAAACATATCAACAGGTGTTACAGACTTGAATTTGAAAGGCGATCCTTTTGCATTCCGTCCTGTAGGTTTTATCAAATGTAACACATTCCGAATAACCCATTCATGATCTGGCTGGCACGCAACATACAACAGTCTTCCAATTTGAGGCATACATCGTAGCTCTTGTATCACAGACACATCTGGGGGGAAACAAGAGCAATTATTCCAGAACTTCAACTTGCATTTTGATGATGTTGCTTTATCAATCTTATATTGTCAACATACCCACTCCACATCTACCAGGATTTAAAATTGCAACGACATCTGAAGATGGCTCCACCCACTTTAAAGCGTGTTTGATTTTCTACAAACAAATAAATAAGGTAAAAATGAATCAAATTGTGATAATATCTAGTTAACTATGACAGTAGTTCACTTACTCTTTCTATTTTACCAGCAATAAAATTTGCTGAAAAGATGTTGTTCAGACTAGCATTATACTTTGCATCTTCAATAGCTTCTTCACACACATCAATACCTACAGTGCCTCGAACGTAAGGTGATGCAAGAATTGATATTGTACCTTTCAGGGAAGGAAACTATTAGGACATAGCATTAAAATTGCAGTGTATGCAGCAAGTAAGGAATAAGATACCCTGTGCTAATAACATACCTATTCCACATCCGAGATCAAGAACTGACGTTACATTAGAAAGCTTTGCAGTTGATAAAATTTTATCGTACATTATTTCAGCCATTCTAATGTTGCATTGGAAAAAGGATCCAGGAGAAAGAGCAAAATCTCGACCATTTAAAGTTTCCATTAAATGCTTGTTACCAAACAGCAGGTGAAAGGCTGCCATCTTTCCTGAGGCATTAGAAAATGGACTGGAAAGACAATATGGTTTAGAATTTTGACAATGGTCATTCCATACATTACTTAATATCTGTTGCCAGAAAATTTGAGATGGACTAGGTTACTAGATGCAGTAGATCATAACAAAGTGCAAACCTATGAAAGGAAGCAGTACCCAGAATCTATTACAACTGCAGATTAGGTACATGTTATCTGCAACTTCTGTTATTACAAACCTTGCTTGAAAGTAAAGAGATGAAAGCTGGCAATTTGATCCAGGACCATTCAGAAAATATTCTTTAATATTCCTAATCTCTTCATCTATTTGTACTTGAGTTAACTCTTGGGGATGAAATTTTATTAATGCCATAGTCTCTCCTTTACTGTTTGTTCGTACGTGGATCTGAGTCCAATTTCCACCGTCCGAGAAATTAATGCAAGCAGGGAGCGGTGAGGACCGGATGTAATCCTGGAAGGACTGAGAGACAAACAATGTGAAAATCTCCATTTTCATCTGAAGTTAACTAAAGCTACATGAATCTGAGATTAATGGTTTTTATTACCTTGGCTACTTGAATATGGCGAGATGGACTTAAGACATCTACAGGAGGAACACAAAAGTACTTCCCTTCAGATGGCCTCCCTACTATATGGCCCACTGTTTTAGGATTACCATCTACTCCTGGTCTTACCATGTAGACATCCTTATTTCTGTACTGATATAAGATTGGCTGGAAAAAAATGATACAGAATTATTAGGATCTGGATGCAACCTGAAACTTTTCATACAGGAAGCGATGTATATCAGGGCTCTTACTGATGGACTTATTTTGTGAATTTTAGGTCGTGGTACAGTCGCTATCATGTTTTTAGTTTTTGATCCCTCTTGTTGTTCTTTCAGTATAGAAAAATAACGTGAAACTACATAAGATATCCATTCGTCCTTAATAGAGAGCTGGTCAGGGTATTCTACATTCCACAGTGGTGCTACAGAGTTCTTCAGAGCATCTTGCTGCGTCTCAACAGTAATCTCAGAAATGTCATCATGATTTCCAGCTAGTGGCTTAATCTTCTGTGCAAACAAGGTCAATTTATCAATAGAAGTATACTTCCTTTTTTTAAAGCTATCTACTACACATTACTGACGAGGTTATAAGGTCCACAGAGTCGTACGTACAACTGGTATGTATGAACGAGTCTGTTCGATCTCGTTGAAAATTTGGCTGCGGAGAAGCCGATAAGCCCGCAAGAACATATTATTGTTGAAAAAAAGCCGATTTTGGCAAAAATTGGGTGAAACATTGACTTATTTACAATTTGTTGTACTTGTTATTTGTTGTTGTTGGTGTAAATGACAAATTGCTAGCTACGTGTGGTATTATTCAGACGACGACCATGGTGCGAATATCCACTCTCCGACAAGCGCAGCTTAAACTGGACAGACCAAAGCGGAATCATTTTTCTCTGCAATTGTTGTGGTATTATTTACGTTGAAGTATGTTAAGGCGATTGTTTTGTTTTGATCCGCCGTTTCATAAATTCTTATCAGACATGAGGGAGCAGTCACGTGAGCCACGTGAGTAACCCTTCTGTGTGTATATACTGCGTGAGGTAACCTAAGTTGTCTGTCAACAACTCAGAGACCATTCAGTCCTGTATCTGTTCTTTTGCTGCTTATCTCTTTAAAAAGCGAGTGCCCTAACCTGTGAAATTCAAGAAACCAACTCTATGTTAATTTAATTCTGATTATATCGTTTCTCATATCTATGTGTAAGTACAACACAATCTTTGGAATAATTTCAAAATGTATTTTCTGACGATTT
>CABIKL010003349.1:0-11069 GCA_902196195.1 Aptinothrips rufus | reverse complement strand
CACCATTTGACCCCAAAATGGTCAAAATCGGAGAGGGTCGATGTAATGGGGTGTCAAAATGTCGCGATTTTACTCATAAGGGGTTTATGACGGTGGAAAAGCGATCTGCGACATCAAAAAGTCCATTCCATATCGATTAAGTCTTGAAATAGGCTAAAATTGTGCGGTGATGAGAGCGGATGTATACAGTAGACCGGGGACCGCGGGACTATTTTCAGGGCTTGTTTATGTCTTTGTGCAGTGGTCGATTTTGTCAGGAGGCAAACAACATAAGCGACCGTGGCAGACCGTGGTATTCTTGTATTTAACGTGTACGGGATATCACGAATGTGCGATATCTCAACCCGAACCATTAGATCTCCTTTTTGACGCGCATGGTTCGCCCACGTTCAGAGTAACTAGTCACCGCACAATTTTAGCCTATTTCAAGACTTAATCGATATGGAATGCACTTTTTGATGTCGCAGATCGCTTTTCCACCGTCATAAACCCCTTATTTCTCCCTGTCGAGCCATGTCGTGGTCTAGGGGGGCCCCAGACACCTGAACTATTGCATCGTGATTGCGGGCGACCAGATCGCGGTCGACTCGCATTTTAAGCTTTTTAAAATCGAAAAACTCCTTTCAGTTGATTTTTGATGTTAAAAACAGCCCCTCTGATGTTGATTTACCTACTGAAACTCTCATGGGTCACTTTCTCCCGATGCGTATACCCCAAACAGCTTAAAAATTGCCTTAGTGATTGTGATTGTGATTTGATTGTGATTGGAACATTGTGGGACCACCTTCAACTGGTGTGAAGCCGATCATGGTGGGGTGAAGCCGATCACCCATCATCCGACCAGCCTTAGTGTGTGGCACCTAAAACCGTAGAAAGATCGGTGATCGGCTTCACCCCAGTTGACGGTAGCCCCAAGCTCTTAACAAACCAAAAGTTTTCGTGTGCCGTGACATTGGTTTGGTTTGGTATGATCGAGAGTTCCGTTACACACAGGTAGACCAAAATATTTCATGTTCTGGAAGGACCCAGCACCGAGCAGCACTGAACTAAAGGGATAAAAAATGTTTTTTTTAAATGTAAGTTAATTCTGAGGCCTGTCGAAAAATCATCTGGAAGCTATGAAACGTGTTTTAGAATAAGTCTCCTGACGGGAGTTTTCTGAGGTTTCTGAGGTTGTCTCATCTTCTGGGTTTTGTCTCGTTTGTGAGCTTGAACAATTCTTGAACACTACATGCACATAACATTGAAATTACAGTGATTACTTGAAATAATTTTATAGGGAATAGAAATACATCTACATCACGAATGTGTCGAGGTAGAAGTATAACCTAAGTATGACCTCAAACGCAATTTTTTCCTGTCCGAGTTTTTGACCGGGCGTTTACTTTAGAGACTTCCTAAGACGGTCGGCGTTTACCTGTAAAGTAGACCACCTTCCCGGATGACTTGATGCCCTTCCACACGCAGAAGTACACGAGCACCCAGACAGCCAGCAGCGACAGGGCCAGCTCCCACTGCAGACCCCCAGGGTCGTCGATACCGGAGCTCAGCCCCAGGACCTTTCTCCTGCAACGTACGAATCGGGATCGAGCAGCGGCCAGGGGCCACAACAATTTTGACCAAAAGACGTCCGAATCACATCCAACGGACCTCCATTTCAGTCAGAGAATCGTCGAAACGACGTCAACGGAAGTTCTTTGGACGTCGATTTGACGTCTCGGTGAATACTTTATTCAGGGGCCGTGCGTCTGGAATCGAACAAGTATTTCCATGAGGAAGTTGGATAGTTTCTATTGGCGGTGATGGTACAGTACAGGACGTACTCCCAGTACTCGACCACGGCGTCGACGCCTCCCGGGGCGGATGTGTTGCCTGTCGTGAAGCAGCGGTCTGTGTTCCACCAGTTGGAGCAGGAGGCCCAGGGGAGCTCCACGGAGAAGGAGAAGTACAAGAAGTGCATGGCCCAGGCCAGGATGACGATGTAGTACACGTTAAGCAGGAAGCAGATGATTGTCGTGCCATATCCAATGCCTGCATCAGAGACATCAGAGTTAGCACAGCGGGCCGAGCCGGGTCGGGCTGCACGGGGTCGGGCTGCACCGGTGACGCACCATCATCTCATCAAGAATTCGCCCGCATGTTAGTCAGCCATATTGGACTTCACCCACGTAAGCATGGCAAGGCAAGGCGCTCTCATACGTGAGCTTTGAGTATGTCGTTCTCTGCTCGAAGTGATAGTAGTACGCAATGAACCGGAAGCCGGACGTTCTTTTGATCTTTCCGCTTTGCAAAACAGGGTACTAGGCCTATTCGAGCTAACTCGCTCGTCTCACTCGCTCCTTCATACTGGCCGCGTCGCTGTCTCACTCCTGGCCACGAGCCGATCGCCGCTCGTCACTGGCAGCACGCTGTTATTTCCTTACGATCAAATTTGTTCATATTATGGCCAGATTTGGGCATTCTATGAAAAAGAAAGCAACCGGCAAAAAGCTGCGAACAACTCAAGTAGTAAGAACCAAATTTTTTCATAATATGGTCAATTTTGTTCACAATATGAGCACACTCGAGCACCCTTGTTCATACGTTATGAAACTTGAGGGCTGTTAGTAAGAGATTACGAGTGTACCCTCCGGGTATACTGTACCTTTGAACACGGGGCATATGTCCCAGACGGTGATGCCGCCCTCGCTGGTGAGCTGGCCGATGCCCACCTCCAAGAAGAAGATGGGCACGCCGCCCGCGATCAGGCAGACAAAGTAGGGAATGAGGAAGGCCCCTGCAACAAGTGAGTGTGCGGCTCAGCGCGGCGGTGGGGCGAGGTCACGTCCGCAATGTTTGCGGCACTGCAAACCGCAGGGAAGACCAACTCCGCGGTGAGCTCCGCGCTCTCACCTCCTCCGTTCTTGTAGCACAGATAGGGGAACCTCCAGATGTTGCCGAGGCCGACGGCGAAGCCGATGACTGACAGTACGAACTCGACGGGCTTGTTCCACTTCTCGCGCTCGTACACGCCGGGCGGCGCGCTGGACGGCTGCTTGGCCGGCTCCTTGCCGTCCAGCGACACGAGCTGCATGTCCTGCGCGACCATAGCGACTCGGGGCCGGCTGGCGGGGCAGCCCGTCTAGCCCGCGCTGGGCTGGGGCGAGCTGCGAGCTGGGGCTGGAGCGGAGCGGATCTGCTGTGGAGTGGGCACCGGGCCGCCAGGGAGGGAAGGGAAGGGAATGGAAGGGTAGAAAGTAGAGCTTCGGCCCGCCGGCCCGCCCCACCCCGTACCAGCCCCACCCGTCTCCGCGCCGGGCCGTGAACGCCGTGAACGGGTTCGGCTCGGGTCTGCAAGTGCGAACAAAAAAGATTCTGTGCATAAATGAAACAGCAGTTGAATTGCTGAAGATCTTTGTAAATTTGCAGTTTTTTCCTGACCTTATGTCCTTTAAGTTTTAAAATGTGAAAATACAGTTTTTGTCATGAGGTGCACTTTACACTATGACTTGGCGCAATTCGACCCAAGCAAATTTATGTACGAAGCATCTGTCCTCAAAACGATTTTCGTAGATTTACAACACTCTCTTTACAGTGGCTCAGGCCCCTCTCACCTCATTGTTTCCCACTTGTCGGCCAGCACTATGTGGCCTCTCCCCGGCTGGTCTCCGCACTGTGGTTCTCCCTGGCGGCCCGCGGTCCACTTTGTTGGGTCGTGCGCGGGGCAGGGCGGGGCAGGGCGGGGCAGGGCGGGGCAGGGCGGGGCAGGGCGGGGCCTCCTCCACCTTTCTCCTTCCCCCACCTGCACCTAACCGGTCCAGCAGCACCGTGCTCGACACATGAAAATGAAACCTGCCCGAAACGCGCCCAGCACGGCACGCGGGGGATGGCGCGGCGGAGTGCGGCTCAGGGGTGTGGTGGGGTGAGGTCAGGTGAGGCGCCAGGCGTGGGCGGGGGCGGGGGCGTTCTGTCGCCGCCACGCTGCTGTCCGGTCAACTTCCGAAGACGACGACGGCAAGATCCGTGGCGGACCGTCAATGATCTCTCCCGCCAGCGGCATACCGTATGGTCTTCGATCGAAGTCCGAGGGGTTGTTGGTCTTCCCTGTAAGAGTCCAGAGGTTTCCTCGACCGGGGTGAGGGGCCGGGGGGGGGGGGGGGGGGGGGGGGGGGGGGGGGGGGGGGGGGGGGGGGGGGGGGGGGGGGGCAGAGCGGGGAAGCTGCGATGCCTTTCCGGAGTAGGAGCTTCTCGTCAAAGTTCCCTCCATTTCTCTCCATAGCATGATCTCTTCCTTTAAGTGACGCCACTCTGATCACTCCTATTTAACGTGTTTTTGAAACAGCGTTCTAACCCTGTGTGACACTTGTTCTAACACTCGCCTTGTCAATCAGGGTAAGTTGCATATCTTGGATGAAGACGCCGAGGCGGCCTTCACCTACAAATCGCTCGCGGTGGCATCAACCTGATGGCCTAGCTCTCCCCTGCTCTCCGTCCACCGCCAATGGAACGAATGGTCGACAGTAACAGGCCGCTTCCGGACCAGACCCTGCACAGGCCTGCAGCCTCGCCTGCTGCATAACGCCTCGCTTGCCCATGAACGGTCGAATAGTCGTCGATGAGCCAAGTAGACAACATTTCGACATCGAATCAGAAGAATTTTGGTCCCCTCCAAAGTCGAGGAGACTTTGTTTTGATGACGAATCCACGTCAATCCGATGCGCTGTAGACGTGGGGCAGCCACCCAGCTCCATGGCACAAGTAAATTAGTAAATTTGTGGGTTGGTTGAATAAATTATGATGCACGTATTCTTTTTTCTCAGTTTATTTCAATGCATAACATTATCCAACAACAAATTAACTTCTCTCAAATTTAAAACGTTACTTACAATCATACCCTGTCTTGACATATCGGACACTTATGAGGAAAAACTACGGAGTCTAAGGGAAGACATATTTATGATAAATTTTCCTCAGATTATTTCAAAGCACAACATTATCCAACAAGAAATTAACTTTCCTCGCACTACAATTATGCCAACTTGACAAATTGGATGATTATAAGGAAATTACTAACAATTGCAGCCTAAGGGGAAGACATTTTTACAGTTCGTTTTCCTCACTATTGAAATGAGTAAATGATAATATGGTTAATACAGCATTCCTCTTTCATGAAACATTCTTAAACAGTCTTTCGCTGAAAATCCTTTACAATGGAGATGATGACAATGGTTTCAACAAAAAACTCTGCAAAATGCATATCTAACAACCATCATTACTGAAGTAAAACAGTCCAATAATTATGTGGATGATAGATGCACAACTCAGGAATGTATTTTGCACTTGAATTTTCAAAATGCTGCTATTCACAAGCAAATCTAGAAAAAAATTCAATAAATGTGCCTTCAGAGGTGAGCAATAATCACCAAATATTTAACAGAGAACAAAATAAGACTGCCTGAAATCAAAGAACAGTTCCTTTGACAAAGTCAAGATATGCAACTACTACAGAAAATGAGCCTAGCACATCTCAAAATATTCAAGAGCACGAGTGTCTCAGAAGAGTACATATTCAATTTTTCAGCTTCCAACATTCATGTAGAATGAGACAACACTTATTGTCATTAATTTATAAAATAGCAATAATGGTATCACATAAAAGATCTAAGGCTGCTAAGATAACAACATTCTAAAATATCTTGATGATCAATTTAAGGTCAACTGGCACTTGCAATACACTTTCATTTGTACATTTTATTCTCAATTGCCTCTAGAACATCAACTCTGTGAACATTTATATGAACATATCACTCACAGAACAAGGAAATTTCTCTTATTTTATTCAGACTTTTGATGCAGTCAGCATGACTTTTGACAAGATACTTTGCACAGATTGACATGTTTGTGAAATTATTCTGTGAAGAGCCTAGCACAAGCACATACAGCTAAGAGCATCCACACAGGCACAGAAAAATTTACAAAGAGCATTATGTTTGGCACGTAAAAAATAGTCATGAACTAGTTACAATGAAAATCATATGATTGAAAACAGAAGAACACTTGAGCTCAAAGGAGTGGACTAGAAACTTACTTCATACATTTGGAGCATATTTAACAAGCCTTCAGTCAATATCCGTATGTAGTAACATAAGCGTGGTGATCAGTGTACATATTTTCTGATCTAATGTTTCACCTAGCATACTGCAGAGTATTTCACTAACAACAAAATGTTGGATGACTCATGCACGATAAAAACTAATATCAGAACACATCTCAGGACGAGGCAAGACAATCAGTAAGCCTGTGCTTTAGCTTTTACTGATGCCTGATTCACAGCAGTAATTGCAGCATGATCCAAGTCCTTTGCTTGAATGATGGGTAAACCTGAGTCCTCAAGAATTTTCTTGGCAGCGTCCACATTAGTACCTGCAACACACAGAAGGGATCAACAACATAAAAATGTAATATCAAAACCATTGATCAAAGATGATCAAAATGTGAATTTTACCTTCCAAGCGAACAACCAAAGGCAGTTTCAGACCAGATGATTTTGTTGCATTAACTACTCCTGTCGCAATGGTTGCACAGTTCACAATACCACCAAATACATTCACTAAAATAGCTTTCACATTGGGATCTGACAACAACAAAAAAGGAAGATAAATTGCAAATTTCTTCAATGAAAAAACAGTAATCTAAAAGACATTTTTTTAATGTGTTTTCCATACCTGATGAGAGAATGTCAAAAGCCTGCTTAACCTGTTTCTCATTTACACCGCCTCCAACATCTAAGAAATTGGCAGGCTGCCCGCCATGAAGATGAATGAGATCCATTGTTGCCATGGCCAAACCAGCTCCGTTAACTGCAATGTTTCAAATAGAAAGCAAACATTTAAAGGAAAAAACACACAAAAAAATTTATTTTTTCCGTAGGGCTTGAACAGCTTATTCAACTAACCTAAGCATCCAATATTTCCTGTCATCCCGATATAGTTCAAATTATATTTGGCTGCCTCAACTTCCCTCGGATCAGACTCAGAGGTATCATCCATTGCAAACACTTCCTTCTGTCTGAACTGTGCGTTATCATCAAACTGTATCTTCGCATCAACAGAAACAACATCTCCTTTGTCAGTTTCAGCTAGTGGATTGATTTCCAATTGGACAGCATCCACACCAGTAAATAGTTTCCACAAAGCTTTCACTTGCTCTGCACACTAAAAAAGTAAAATAAAAGAGGACAGACATAGAAAAGTTTGAAATGAAAGAACTTCTTTCAGAAATAAGGAGAAATGGACACAGTGAACACTTGCAGCTAATTTTCTACCTTTTTCCTGGATTCACCATTGAATTCCAGAAATTCAGCAACTGACAAGGCCATTTCATCAGTGATTCCTTCAAAAATGTCAATGGGAAGAGTTTTAACTAAGTGAGGACTGGAGACAGCAACTTCTTCAATATCCATTCCACCTGCTGGAGACGCAATGAGCACTGGTCCATTGTGAACTCTGCATCCAGGAAACAAAAAGCAGAAATTTAGGAAATGAAAACGCTGTTGAGAAATAATACAAGAAGCATACATTGTGAGTTACCTGTCCATGAGAATACAGAAGTATGTTTCACGTTTGATGACAATAGATTCAGCAACCATTACTGAATTTACAAGAATTCCGTTTGGGGGAGTTTGTTTGGTTATTAGCTTATGCCCCACCATTTTCTCAGCAAGTGGCCACACTTGCTTGGGACTGAAAAAGAAAACCACTTCGCGATTAATATTAAAATTGAAACTACACACAAAGAGGATTTTCTGATAGTGCATCTCAAGCGTAAAACTTACTCTTTTGTGATCTGAACACCTCCCTTAAATCCATTGTCAAAAGTACCTTTGCCACGACCTCCAGCAAGAATTTGAGCTTTCACAACATACTCCTCAGCCCCTGTTGAAATTTGCAAAAGACATTAGGCTATATCTCTTTAAAGTACCTGCTAAAACTAAGATATCACATACAAACATACCTAAGTCTTTTGAAAGGTCTTTAACGTCATCTGCTTTCCTCACCACTTTAAATTTCTGAATATTCACACCATGGTTTTGCATCAGCACTTTGCTCTGGTATTCCAACAAATTTAGGAAACGTGCCTGAACAGCAGCCACCTGAAATGAATGCAGAACAAAAAGAATGAAAGGCAAAGACACATCAAAAGCGTTATTCAAAACTGTTTTCAGAATCAATGCAACAATAAAAATGGCAACGAAAAAGATGAAAGCATATAAAAATATAACAGCATATGCATTCATATAGTAAGATAAAAGCACGTACCTTACTAAGACCAGGCAGGCATTTCGCTGATCGAGAGAGGATAAAAGCTGATTTCAGAAGCCCAGCCATAGTGACCTGCGTAACATGTCAGAGACTACAATTAGGGAGACCTTACATTCAATGTGAACGTTATCTTTTTCCCTGAAATATAATGAACAGAAATGTACCAGAAAAATGTTAACATGGCTCCACACACCAGGAAAAAGAGGATAATTTGCACCGGGAGTGTAAAGTACCGGTAAAGTTGCCGGTAGTATTTAATAAAGACATATCAGAATGAAAGAATAGATAGAAACTGCACATAAGTTGCAACAACAGCGAAGGTGATTCGAGACAGCGAAACTTGATTGAGCAACATCAGCAGACAAACTGTTTGGTATGTCACCACTCCGAGTCAAAGGTTAACAGAAGAAGGCAGTTTATATCACAATGAGACTACAACAACAACAAATATACAGGCATTGTCTTAGGTCTTTTCTAATGCGTAATTCCAGCGCTAATACGCCATACGGACGTTCTCTTCAATGATAACATACCTGTTTGATATGGAATTCAGATGATGCAGATAAGCAACAACAACCACTAGAAAGCGGCTGCTGGGTGCTGCAGGGGTGCTGGGTGGTTAGCTGTTTCCAAGGAATAAATTCGAGTGGAGTGGCTCACCGAACCGGGGAAATCAATCTTTGCTAGCGGAAACAGCCACTTGCAGCACGGCGGCCAGGAGTGCGCATAGCTCGTTTCCGTGCGAATAAAGACCCCGTTGCGCACGTTTTGTTTTGGTTCAGGTTGTCTGCTAGCAAGCGATTCTTATGTAAGACGACGTGAAAGACTTCATTCATCTTGTTCACGTACACCGCCTCGTCCTGAAGATACAAGACGTCCTCGCGAACACCAAGCATGTGAGTTGTGTTGAGGAGGTCATTCGCTTTTCATTTAATTCTGTATTTGAATTTTAATTCATCCTGTCCGACTCAGTATAAGAGTGCAAGCTAACATGTCACTTTCACCCCAACCTAACCATTAATAATAAGCTTCTTACATTTCAACAAGTGCTACCCGTTAAAATGTCAGTGTCCTCCGTATTGTTAGAGTGCTTCCATCCCGCTGTTTGTTCCGCTCTCCTTGCTATGGCTGTGTTCAGGGTGAATCTATAGAGAAAATGGTGGAGAGGCGAGAAACCGAATAAGACGGGGGGCTGGCGGGCGGGCCGGGGGGGGGGGGGGGGGGGGGGGGGGGGGGGGGGGGGGGGGGGGGGGGGAGACGTGGGTATCAATTAAGCACGCACGAAGAATCTAAGCTAACGACCAGAGTCGTAGTATGTCGCGTACACTGACTGGTGACTGGAAGTGATCGTATACGAGGCAAGAAAAACTTTGACTGGAATGTAGAAAATCTTGTACATATCGCCGAAATTGGACGGAAAGATCTTATTTAGTGGTTTTGTCGGCCTTTTGGAGGTCTCTGTCATATCTGGAAAGTTATTGGATTTGCACTGACTGGAGGAAGCGAGGGAACCCAGAGGGACCCTGATCTTTTTGCCTTCGGCCTTCTATTCCGGGAGGAGCAGGTTGGACTTCCCTGAGAGCCGTCGCTACAACGCATTGATCGGGTGATGAAGCAACTTAGCGGTAATTTATAGGTACGCTGTCATCGAGATGTCATTGCCAGTATTGTTCGCTCCTAAAAAAAAAAAGAAAAGAAAAAGAAAAAAAACTGACATTTTTGAGCAAAGTGACGATAAATGTTTTGTCACTGAAACGACACGATCGTCATTTGTGACATCAGAATCAACATATAGATTCAAATTTGCCATGTACATGTATATTATATGTAATCTAGCGGCAATGACGATATCGTAAAATAATAAAAAAAAAAGAGCGAGCTATGAGAGCTGCTAAGCATAGGCGCCGCACGCGTGCGACGAAAACCAAGGCCCATCAACATTTTATGTCGCGACGAACTCGACTTTCGAATTACCTTTGAGTCTGAATCAACACGAAATTCGACTACCGATATCGGATCGGGATCGACAGAGGCGTAGAGTCGGATTCGATATCATGACTGGACTTCGACGCGTGCTGTGGGTTCTAAGCAGGACAGGCCCTGATCCTGATAACATGTCGAGATAGCAGAGGAGCTGAAAAAGCCAACTGCCTTTGCCTGTTCTGAGTTGAGGTAGCGCCATTAAGACCAGCGATTAAGAAGCTCTACTCGCCATCGAGCGACACACGTCGGCGATGTCCCTTTGAGACTCATCGCCGGAGCCATAGGCTCATGATTGTCATACTTGGCCAACTAATCTCGCTTCGGGCTATCTAGTGTATATTACTGCGCCAACGGCAACGTATAGTTGTAATTCGATAGGATGCTTTTCACTGCATAATGACAGTGGCAATAATTTCATATTGCCGCTCGGACGCGGCCTCTTTGTAAAGGACGAGACTTATAATTCCACACCACCTTTTTAATTGGTGCGCTGAAACAACGGGTGACTGCCCTGCCCTCCGCAGTGGGGCATAGCCGCTGCGGAACACAGGAGAGGGGAGGGGAGGGGCGAGGAGGGTGGGCGGACTTCCTCCTTCCGCCAAAGCAGGACGTTATTGATTCGGTGTGCACGTCAGACGACTTGCAGGGGAATGTGCTACAGTGGGCCGCAGTCACTGTGGCGTATGGTCATGCCAATAGCCAACAACTCGAGAGAGAGAGAGAGAGAGAGAGAGAGAGAGAGAGAGAGAGAGAGAGAGAGAGAGAGAGAGAGAGAGAGAGAGAGAG
>CABIKL010003348.1:0-11070 GCA_902196195.1 Aptinothrips rufus | reverse complement strand
CTCCCCAGTCACTAGTAAAGATGGCGAACTAGGCGGGACAGCCAGCGCGTTTCTTTGCCAGAGTATCCAGGTCTTTACCGGCTACCTGCTGGCGTGCCCTTGCGCCGCGGCTTGAGGTGACACCGATTCACTCAGGACAAGGACAAACGACGAAGTATCGGACGGCTCGCCGGGTACGGGCACGATGACCTCGCAGTGTTTAACATTCTAACCGCGCCCCGACGTGCCAGATCATTCCGCAATTCTAATCTTCCCTGATTAAAAGCGCAATACCTCACTAGTTAAGAGTCACAGTTCAACGCGGTTTCCGGCAATGTGGTTCGCTTATCACGCTCTTCTAGTCTGTTGTCGGGAAAGCGAGCTGCCGGTCACCATCCGGCCTCCGCACCTAGAGATTCGTTTAATCAATCCTGTATTTGGTTAAATTTTAGGTCTACTAATAAAATCTTTTTGTTGTCACAACTAAATTTTGTTTGAATTAAATGAATTTTCATTGATTCAATGGCATCAATGGGACCGAACCGATTAAATTGTTTCATCTGTCAATTCCTATTAAATGCCATTGATTTAAAGAAAATGTACTCCACCCAAACAATTTTTGTTGTTTTAATGTAAAAATTTGCTCATAACAAATGAGATTTAATCAATTTTTTGCATTTTATTGGAACAACTAAACGCTTTTCTGGGTGCGGCCTCACCCTGTCCATGATCTTCCACCTCATTTAGGGCGCATCTCCAGACTGCTGGCAGGAGTTTGGCTAGGCTTGGCGCGGCCAACAGCTTGCCTTGCCTCGAATGCTTGTGGGTAACAGTCATTGACCGTTTTGTCAATTGCGCGCTATCCATATCCAGTTGATTGATTCCAAAATGTAAGAAGTCTCATATCAATAAGTCACCAAACAATGAGTAGTTCTGGCGGGAAGAAAGTCAATTTCTGAGTCGCGAAAAATATTTATCAATCCACAAGACATCTTTGCGAAATTTATTTGTTGGAACATGTTTGCTTTTGCATCGACGCTCAAAACAACGCCATTTCAATTTGTACGACGCTTGCCCACCCACGAAAGAAAAATAAATCGGCTTGAAAAGATTCCAGGCCAACGAAGTATCAAAAACGCAAAAAGAACCTCGCATTAAACTGTAGCTTCACGCTTGACATCGATTTCTAGTCCTCGGAGCCACAGCGCCTCTCTTGGCAAGAATTGTGTAGCATCCGTTGCAAGGTTAGCTTCGTATTATTTGCAATTAACAATTTTGGCGCCAGTGAACTGAAATTTGAAAATTAAGTTTTAAACCGATTCGGTTTAGTTTCACATCGCTGACTAAGATTTTTAGCGCGCCCTTCTATACAGTAGAGAGCTGTGGCGGGCTTATGCTAACGCCCATGTCGTTTGCGTGTTTCTCCGTCTGTCTGTTCTATGCGATGTCAGATACCAAGAGACTTGAAACTTTGTACCCACTTAGAAGTAGTGCTCCTGGCACTCGAAACGACGGTGGAAATGTTCAGAACCCAACCAATTCAAAATGGGGCCAAATAAAAGCGGCGGTGGTTTTAGGAAATGCCGCTTATGTCAAGACGGTAAAAGCCGACTACATCAACGTGGAATGAGATTTTATGAAAACTTTGTACCCAAATTCAAGTCTCTGAGTCTGCAGGTCGCGATTTACCTTCAACTAAGGAACAGTTTCATATTTGGACACTTCTCTTGAACAACGTTTTGAACAAATTGGTCATTATTTTGGAAATCAAACTTTCACATCAAAATACAGTATTTGAGGATGCTGATCACGAATCTTTTTTATCATTATCACTTAGGCCCCAAAACGTCGGTCGGAAGATCAAGTTCGATCGAGGAGCGCCTTTGGCCTATTGAACACAATCTCCACAGTTGGAAGTTTTGTCGTAAAATGACGAATAAAGTTTTTTTATTTTATTTAACAAACTTATCGTAAAATAGCGATCTGAGGAACTTATTTTATATAAAGCGAGAGTCATGTATCAGATACAATTTAAAAAAAACCTGTGAAACCTGAAAATTTTATCTTTATATAATACGAAATGTATCGTAAAATTACGATTACAATCGTAATTTAACGACGTTTGGTTCTTTTACGAACACTTCGTGTATCAAAATTAACAGCAGTTTATTGGCCATTTTCTTAAGTATTCATACTTTTACGAGTAAGTTCGTTTATTTACAACAGAAGTTCGTCATTTCATGAATAAACTTTGAAGCTTTACGAACAAAGTTCGTTATTTTACGAAAAAAATCGTATTTATACGAAACGATCGAAAATTTAAGAGTTAAGGAGTATTCTTACAAATAAAGTCGATCGTTATTTAACGATTGAATTCGTGAAGATATTTTTCGTAAAATTACGACGTATTCTTACAGCGCTGAGGTAACTTTCTTCGCATCAGGCGTTTTTAATTTCGGATTTTGACCGATTTCGATCCTGGCTATTTGCCAGGTCTACTTACCTATAGCGGAAAGGTTAAAAGTTTCTTAAAGGCTACAATCCTGGTACTTGCAAGCTTGAAAAACTCTGCAATATCATCCATTCATGTTCATGTCCCGTTTTGACTGCTCGTCTTTTTTATTCTGTTTTATGTGCAAGTTCTGTTACAGAACATTTTGGTTGCGCTTTCGATAATTATTCTTTGATGAATGTTAGTGGATGAGGGACTATTTGCCTCGAATATTTCAGGCAACTTCTTGGCGGTATGCTGGGTTCTGCAATCATTTCGGATGGAAATCCTTTGGCATTACATTATGTAATGTTCATACCTACTATTGCTGGTCAAGGAACAGCGGAACAGCAGGCTTATTGGATTTCAAGAAGCTGGAATCTAGAAATTATTGGTACTTATGCCCAGGTCAGTGCTTAATTGCGATGTCCTTTGTGATCAGTTGTGTTGCAAAATTCAAGTTTTAGATTCTTTTTTTTTTCTTTTTTTTTCTTTCTTAGACTGAACTTGGTCATGGTACTTTTATTCGTGGTTTAGAAACGACAGCTACTTACGACGCAACTACTCAAGAATTTATTTTGAATAGTCCTACTCTCACCGCTTACAAATGGTGGCCTGGCGGTTGTAAGTTTCCTCATACATTTAACTATTCAAAGATATCACCAATCGATAATTATTCTTGGTTTTCATACCCCAGAACATTCATTATTTTACATTCGTTTCATAGTGGGACACACGGCCAATTATGCTGTTGTGGTTGCTCAGCTGTACACTCAAGGCAAGTGCCATGGTGTTCATGCTTTCATCGTGCAACTAAGAGACGAAGAAACACACATGCCATTGCCCGGAATCATCATTGGTGAGATTGGTGCCAAAATGGGTATGAACACCACTAATAATGGATATTTAGGATTCAAGCAAGTTCGCATTTCTCGAGAAAACATGTTGATGAAAAACAACAAAGTCCTAGAGGTAATCAAATAAGAAATCTAAGAAAGTAAGAGGGTTCGATTTGCAGGAAGGTTCGAAACGTCATGGGATGAACTCGAATTCCGGTTTTACGTCCGAATTATAAGACTTTTGACACCTCGGTCGACTCGATCCGCCCGCACCGGTCATACTTTTCAGCAGCTTCCCGATGCTTCCATTTATATTTGTTGGCATACAAGTGTTTGCGGAGGGAAGGAATCATTACGTGGTGCATTTGGGGGGGGGGGGGGGGGGGCTGTTCAGCGGGGCCAGATACCAAGCGGGGGCATAAAATCGGCAGATAAAAGCACTGACATTTAGCAGGTTCGTTTCCAGCCCGCGGGGAAGTTGTAGGGCGTTCCCGAACATCCGGGTTTTCAATAAGTGAAGAATCTTCACTCCAAAAAATAAAACAGTAGTGAGGAAAAATTACGGACAAAATGCTGCTACGGACCTTAACGGACTTCCGTAGCCTTTGATAGTAAAACGGCTATTCCGTACCTCAGGTCATGACGGACGAGGGTACGGGCGGACCGTACCACTCCACAATAATAATGAGCTTTTAGACCGTTGAATGAACAAGCCGTACCTGAGGCACATGAAACGAAATTTTCCTAGTTATTTAAATTGGCCAAACAACGGCAGGGATTTTCGGCCGGGCGTGGAACGGAAACCGGAACTAGTGCGACCCCTTCCGGTGGGTGGATCGAGTAAGGTGTCAAAAGTCTTATTATTGGGTGTACCCATGACATTTCAAGCCTTCATGCAAAACCAAATCCTTTTGAAACAAAGCCTCTGAGCAAGTTGATTATGCAATTTGTTACAGTTCTTTTCAATCATTCCTGAAGTATTGTTTTCAGGATGGAACTTACGTGAAGTCACCTAGTGACAAACTCACCTATGGAACAATGATGTTTGTGCGGGTTATTTTATGTCAAGATATGTTAAATTATCTCTCAAAAGCAGTAACAATTGCAACACGCTATAGCGCTGTTAGACATCAATCTGAAAAAAGAGCTGGGTATGACTTTTTGCGGTTCTGATGCTAATGCTTAGAGTGAATTCTAAACCTCACAATTCTCAAAGTTTTACTTGCTGTTTTTTTTTTTTTTTTTTTTTTTTTTTTTTTTTTTTTTTTTTTTTTTTTTTTTTTTTTAGGGCTCCTGAACCCCAAGTTCTTGACTACCGACTTCAGCAGTATAAACTGTTTCCGGCCATTGCAGCTTTTTTTGCTATGAAATTTTCAGGTAACTGGATTTGGGATTTGTATAATGTTGTGACCAATGAACTCGATCAGGGTGATCTGGAGAGGCTGCCAGAGGTAAAGATTTGGTAACTATGGAAAACAAAAGCTTCTCGTATTGTTGGTCCAGTGAAGATTTGTTCGGTGAGTATTGACAAGTACTGTGTAAATATGAAAGAATAAATGTGCGTTGTCAAGTTGTCAAGTAAATCAATAAAATAATGTGTACGCTCATCCCTTCTCAGACACATACGTCGCCGTGTGGGGACAATACAGAATTTTGTTTTCCGGTTCTAGTGAGTAAAATCAGTCTTTGTGGACTCTTTTCCCCTTGGGCACTACTTACAGAGCCTGACAAACAGCCTGTTTGTACAGGTTCTCTAAGAACAGACAATTTCGGTGGTTTGTCCAAAAGTGAACAGTTGATGAAGCTCTTTGAGCAGTATCTAAGGGGAACTTGTGAAAGGGCTAGTCAACGAAATTCCTTGTTTCTTAGAGAAGTCTGTCTGACTATTTGCTCTTAGACAGGGCTTGTGAGAAGGGGTTAGGGTACACATCATCATATTGATTTACTTGACAACTACAATAGTGCACACGCACATTTATTCTTTCATATTTATACAGAACTTGTCACCAGCAATACCTCACTCGACCGAAAATACGAGGAGCCGCTGTTCTCCTTAATTGATTTATTTGAAAAGATGGTTATGAAAGTTTTCCTATCCTTGATTTATTTCGTAATTCTAGCTTCACGCTATGACGTGTTGCTTGAAAGCACTGTGCACAAGTGATTCTGCTGCTGCTGTTGAAACTGTCAGACTGGCGTGTGGAGGCCATGGATTCATGAAATGCAGCAATTTGCCTGCCACGTATGGAATGGTTACTGCTGCCTGCTTATACGAGGGCGAGAACACTGTACTCCTCTTGCAGACGGCACGGTAAGCTTACGTATTTGTCTGATTACACAATAAAATTTCTTATAAATAGCAGTTACTTTGTCACTTTATGTTCGTTCTCCTAGGTACCTCATAAAGACATGGCAACAGGCCCGAAGTGGCCAAACGCTAACACCATGTGTAGCATATCTGCATCTCCACTCTGATTGGCGTTCACCCCGTTCCGTGTGGGAGAACAACATGGATTGTGTTGTGAGGGCGTACTATCAAGTTGCAGCGGGGTTAGTTTATCCAAGATAATATGCTATTAAGATGAATAATATGATTAGCGATGAAAAAAAAGTTATATCAATGTTAATTATTTCAAATTTTAAGTAGATGACTGTATTCGTCCCCAGAAAAGTGAAATCAGCTGCTGAACACATGGAGCGCCGAGCCAAATGCGGTATGTCGCCAGAAGATGCTTGGAACGAAACCTCAATTCAACTGGTTGCAGCCTCTACTGTAAGCTGAATACGCTTCCGATTATTTTGAGCTTTGAGTGATCATACAAATATTGATCTCTGATGCTGCCTTCTCCATTTATTATTCTGTAGGCCCATTGTCGTGCATTTATTGTGGAGAAATTTTATGAAACGGTTTCAAAGCTGGCAGTTTCTCAACCTCTTCAAACGGTTTTGGTTCAGCTCTCAGAGCTGTATGCTGTGTATTGGTTATTGATAAATAAGGGGGACTTCTTTATGGTAATAAAAGACTTTCACTGCCTTCTTATGGTTTTTACAATAATCTTGTATTTTTATCGTCTCATCTGATCGTAAAAATTTTGTTTTCCCAGCTGTCGAACTTATCTCCTTCAGATGTGGATGGAGTGCAGCTGTGGTTGGAACAGCTTTTGAGAAAGCTCCGCCCTAATGCCGTGGGCATTGTAGATTCATTTGATATTCGGGATGAAGTGCTTGCTTCTCCTCTTGGAGCTTGGGATGGCCGGGTATATGAGCGTTTATTTGAAGAATCACAAAAGAGCCCCCTAAACAACAAACCGGTCAACAAGGCATTCCATGAATACATGAAGCCATTTTTGAGGTCTAATATGTAATGACTCGAAATGAGGATAGTTATATAAATGGTTGAAGACTGTTTGTTAAATATTCCAATGATGTTGGAACATGAAAGTTAATCAATTGTTATTCAAGGATAAAAATATGTTCTTTCTTTTTATCCTCAATGATGAAAGACTTTTAAAATGTAGCCCAATCGATTTTGATAATATAGCTCAATGTTTCCATATGGGATGATTCTAGTTTTCAGGAGTGTTCCTGTGGTACGCCTGTATCAAGCAAAGTTTTGCACACTTAAACTGTTTCTTTGTTTATCCATTATAGGGCCTAAATATTAGTTAATTTCAATTCTATAACTTTGTTATGTTTTCTGTTAGAACAAATATAGTTAAGCAGTGCAGGCCCCGAACATGACCAGCGGCGATTTTGTCGCGCTTTATACCCGTGGTCCTCATAAAGCTCTATAGGAAAAGTCTGGGAAACGTTTTTTTTTTTTTTCGGGCTGCTGGAGGTTCAAGTTTTGGCCGAAATTCGTTCAAGCGATTTGGCCAAAATGCACGCTTTGCGAAAAACGAACCCCAGACACTCCAGAGGGAGTGACGCGAATAACAAATACGGCTTCGGAAATCAGTTACCTCAACTGCGTATCGATAATTTTCCGTTTTTGTGAAGAATTCCGATTTTGCATGGTTTCGGGGGCTTTCTGGTGTTTTGATGAAGAAGATCGAAATCGACAGTTCTCTCGCGTGTTCCTATTAGATAACGCCTAAACTACAATAGGATCAAAAGAAATCAGGATATTCGCCTCAGGATTAAGAGTAGCGGCCTCAGTTCAATTTCTTACCCTCTCTTACAGAAATTCTGTCGATTTTCGCGCTGTCATCCTCCTGCTATACAAATGTATTCCCAGGTAGCAACGAACATGTTGGTATTAAGCAGAATTGTATCCCGAAATAAATCCTTTGATATTTTCAGGTTTGCCAGGTTCGCCAGATCGCTGGACATGCTTTGCGATGCCCATACCTGTAGCTCTATCAACCTTAGCAGACCTCCCTTCCAAGCGAGCCGTCAGCCTTTCACTGTGGAGCAGGATTGGCCATTAATAACTTAACGCACTTAAAGGAAATGAAATATGATCTTGTTTTAGTTTAGGCCTTCCACTTTAAGACCTAGGCAAGACAACGGTCGATTTCGATCTCCTTCATCAAAACCCCAGATAACCCCCAAAACGTTGCAAAATCAATATAAGTTTTCGCGAAAACTGCAATTTTTACCTATTTGTGGTACTCGTAACTGAATTCCAAGGCCATATTCGTGTCACTCAGATAACTTTAACAAACGGAATCTCTTTTTTGAATGTGTAGAGTCATTCTGGAGTGTCTGAGGTCCGTTACTCCCAAACCGTGCATTTTGGCTAAATCGCTCGGAGTGAAATCGTTTCCCGGACTTTTCCTTTAGAGTTATATAAGGGCCGTGGGGTGAACCTTTGGTATAAAGCGCGACAAAATCGCCACTAACCATGTTCGGGGACTGTCCTTCTTAACTAAATTTGGTCTTCATAGGATATCTACCATGTCTTGTTAAATTATTTTATACAGATGAGTGAGCAAGGTGAGGTGGCGGTACGGGGCAGACGATAACAATAAAAAATGGTCGCACCATAACCAACTTGATATCATAAAATGTTTTCTCGAACAAATTTTACACTTAGTCATGACTAAGTGCTTGACTCTAAATAAACATACAGCATATATAGTAATTTAAAATAATATAGCAAAACATCATACACTCAAAATTTCTTTTATTTACGATATCATGTGAGATGATAAAATTTCTATACACATTATGGACAAGCTACAGAAAATAACTAAAGAACAACATTGTGACCACAGTTGTGGACCACGAAGTGGCTTGGTTAGAATGTCTCCGATGTAGTATGCACATACCGAATTTAAAATACAATTCCCTGCTTACCTTGCTCCCTGACTAAATGGACGTATTCCTAATATGCTCATTGCTATCAGCAACTTTAACATTAAAAGTTATAGCGATGGCAGTCTTACTGTCGCTAATAGGTTTGATGTGCTTCTCAACACAAGACCTAAAACCGTGGTCACAATGCAATTCGTGCAGTCAAATGAGATTTGTTATAAGAGGCTGTTCATAAACTGCGTAGACCTAAAAAGGGGGGAGGGGGGCAGGAAAGGGGGGGGGGGGGGGGAGACGAAGGATGCGCGCCCCGTAATGTAGAGGCTGGCGAGGCCACTGATCAGGTTCAGGTAGAGCCTCAACACTGGAGGACAGTGTGATGACACGCTGAACGCCGGCGATGGGAAGCCAGCCTGGGAGGTAGGCAGCCAATGTGCGTTGGCGTGCCTTTGGGTGCTCTCCCTGCAGGGGCCATGTTGTAGCATAGCCCGCTGTGCTGGCTCGCTCGTGTCTTGGCGGATCGCCGTTCGGTAGTCCGACTCGGAAGGCCCGAAGTTTCAAGGTTATGCGTTGCGATCCGAACGGGCTGAGTGCTGATCTCTTGGCCACGCGGTGTCGTTCGATGCTGAATAGCAGTGGCGTGGGCTCGTTGCTTGCACTGGTGTCTCTCACCGAATGTTTTTCAGGAGCAAGCTGGACTCAGCCAAACAACAAAATCCAGTGTCCTGAACGACTTGGCCTGGCACAGCTGTTTATAAAAATATTAAAAGTTTCACACCGAAGGCTAGGCAAGAAAAATGTCAAGAAGTTACTGACAAGTACATAATTTACATTATTTTCAACACCGGAACGGCACTCTTCACTATCTTGCTTTGTATAGGACTTTAAATTCCGTGTACAGCTTCGGGACACACACATCTTTGAATTCCTGCATATGTTGTGTGTGTATAACAACCCACAATAAATATATGTACATCGCAACTCAACTATTACAGCGTACCCTGGATTGCTACACACATACACTCCCAGTCGAAAATGTCACCAGAAACGATATCGAAAAGAAATCCCTGAGAATGAAAACTTTCGTCAATGTTCTTGACTTTACAAACGTGCGTCTTATTTTTCATCCGACGTTTTCATCATTTGGCAACAGCTTTTTCACAGTGTATGTTATGCTTTAATTCAGAACATTGGCATGTGCGACAGGGATTATGCGGCGTACGATTAGGACTGAGCGGCTCGCCGAGCGGTAAGTCTACTCAAGGTCATTGCATATCGTTGCGGCTGCAATGAAGTAACCAGCTCCCGGACTTCAGCGAGGCGGCCTGGGAATGAGCAGTGCAGTGAGCTACTCATAGATAATGGCAATGAGGTGACGCGACGCATCAAGTGGGCTCTCTGTGCGATTGTTGTTAAGATTCATTGGCATCGACTGATGTTTGGACTAACCGCGATGTGTGCAAACACCCATGACGACAAATTGATATTCGTTACCGAAGACGATAAATTTATAATCAATAGTCACCACTGCTGCGTCATCCTTGCTTTAAAAAAAAATAAAAAAATAAAAAAAAATTGAGTTTTTGTTGCTATTTTTGTCCAAGTGTAGTGAATTCACATCTACATTTACAAGATTACAAATATTTTTGTAAAGTATGAAAAATACGCAGAAGATTGTTGGCATGTATGTATACTGCAGTTTTTTTGCCGGTAAGGTTTTTACAGTCAGACAGACTTCCAAAATCTATGATTAGTCACATTCGTTAATCAGCGGGATCAGCATTGATCGGTTGATAAGACTGTGTCACTTCTTTGACTCCAATGAGGATTTCAATCAGAGAGTCGTGGAATACTGCTCTTACCTTTAATTTTTGACAATTTTCTCCAATTTCCAAATTTTAATGTGATTTCTATGAAAATTTTCTTCTTTCTCCTTCCTCACCCTAAGTTACCAACACCTGTCATTAAGAAATCGAGAATCTGCATTCAACAAATCACAATGCAGAGATGCGCGAAGAAACATCAGAAATCTTGTGATTTCAGAACTTAATTTAAGAAGAGAATGTGATTAGATTTTCTCCAGTGTTGCCGGTTATGAAATTCAAAATCACCCAGCTGAAAATGCCGACGTAATTTAGGGACTTTCCGATGGAAAGTTACATATTTTCTCAAGAAACTTAGTTTTCCAGTGGTACCGTGTTTAATGCAAAAAAGCTTCCTCGGATTACCATTTTCTCAGGATTCAGTAGTTTCCCGTCGGAAAAGTATTCCCACGGGAAAATATTTCCACGGACGCTGATTCCCACGGAAATTTTATGACTTCCATCGGAAAGCTGTCCCAGGATTTCATTTTTGTCGGAATTACCGGTTCAACATGCGTTAAAATCTCCAGCCCATTTTTAGGCCCGAGCGAAGCGAAGGTGCCTATTGCAAAGCTGTTTCCGCTTTTTTTAGGTACGAAGTAACCTATTGGTTTCATCGACGGCATTTTTTTTTTTTTTTTTT
>CABIKL010003347.1:0-11073 GCA_902196195.1 Aptinothrips rufus | reverse complement strand
AAAAAAAAAAAAAAAAAAAAAAAAAAAAAAAAAAAAAAAAAAAAAAAAAAAAAAAAAAAAAAAAAAAAAAAAAAAAAGGAGAGAAAAAAAAAAGAGTTAAAATATCATCTCTTATTAATGACACAATGTTCTATAGCTGAGATTGGAGAGGGCTGACGAAGACACGTGCTTTACAGCTGAGAACTTGCCAGTCACAATGATGACCATTGCCACCGGAAGTATGGGTTTAGCTGCCTACTGCCCCAACACTTTGCTTAGCACCATTGTTCATATTTTCATAAACTATTAATAACCACATTTTCACATACACATCCATTCATTGTCATTCAATCATTCAGCAGTCTTCAGGTTACACACAAACTCATACTTGTACACACTGTCTGTGTCAAAGAGTCACTTGTGAACAGTGAACACTCTTCTTTACTGCTCATCAATATTGATCTATTCTATATTGCTATATTATGATAACAAATCTGTAAAGAGGGAAGCACTTTAGAAATACGAGCAAGAGAAGTGATAACAATTAAATGATCAGAAAGGCAGACACAGTAATTCACACAAACCTGTAACAACATTTGAGTCCTGCTTCTTGCTGAGAGTGGAATCGTTAAAGGCAGCAATAAGTGGAGGCGGTCCATTGCTAAGCCCATTGTTGGCATTAAAATTTGAATTAATGCAGTCTTCATTAGCCAAAGGACCCAATAAATCGTGCTCGCTGCTCACAGAGTTGTGGTCCGAAAGGTCTAAAAGCACATTGGCGGCATTGTTCTGCTTACTGTTAGATAAAAAAAAGAAAAGGATAAGTACATGTTTCACTATGATACAAGTCTTTATAACACTCCATAAGATGAGTATGCTTCCTTCTACAGTATTACTTACATGCTGTCCATGCCATTGCTGTGCCCATTGCTATGACTAGAGGTTGTGGCTGGAGAAACAGTTTTAGTCTCTGATACAGTTTCTGAAGGCTGCTGCTCCTCATTTTCAGCTGGATTTAATTCTCCATTTTCCTGAAGATGAAAAACAGAAAAACTGTTAAGGATTTGAATTTAAGGATGCATATATATTATTATAGCAAAAAAAGAGAAATAAACAAAAACAACCATCACCAATTTTGTTTATTTTGTACGATAAGAATGACTGTGCCAACATGAAAATTTCCTGCAGGGTGATTCTGTTTTCTCAGGAGCCAATGAGCATAGGCAGGGTTGCCAATCCCTACATGAGCCTTGCAAAAATCTTTAAGTAATCAAGGCAGAGCAACAACAGGCATGACTAGTGCCTTAATTATTTCTCTTTCCATTCTCTACTTTCCTGTCCCCAAAGCAACAATGCTTGCAAGCTAGTAAAAAATTCCTAATACTGCCTACCAGACATTACATCATATAAAATTTGGAATTATGTAAGCTGAAATTGCATGAGAGCTAGAGTGCATGCGGTTTTCTGCACCTGAGTTATTCAAAAGTTGCAGTGTGAATTCAGAATGTAAAGTATTTAGAAAAATTCTAAATGAAATTCTGTAGTTTTCTATTTATTTATTTTGATTTTGAAAAGATCGGAGGACTCTTTGACACCAGCTGTAGATTTGCAGTTCCATTTGATAAATAAAATATCATTCAAATTTATACCCTTGTGGGAGTCGAGGTAGGAGTGGTCCCCTTTCCGCGAGTTCGCAGCATTATGGCTTCCACTCTCTTGCGCCTTTCCATGCGTTCCTCCTCTTCTTTTTTTAACTTCAGCTCCATCTCCTTCCTCTGTCTGCAAAGCAAAAACATGAACATTATGTTAAAGTCAGATATGCGCTTCACACTTTGCATGGCACTTCATGTACTATTTAATAAAAGAAATTTCAGAAGCTTTATTGTTCAGGGGTAAAACAAGATTGTTTTATGACAACACTGGAACATACTTTTCAGCCTCTTCTTTTGCTCTCCTCTCAGCTTCTTCCTTTTCTGCTTTCTGCTGTGCTTCTTCCTCCCTCCTTTTCTTCTCCTCCTCCTCTCTCTTCTGAGCTTCCTGAATGTTAAAAAGAAAACTAAGTGTCAAAAAATCATTTCCTGATATTTACTGCATATATTGTAAGATAGAAAAGACATTTACCTCAATGGCTTGTAAAAGTCTCTGCTCCTCTGCAAGACGAGCTTCTTCTGCTAACCGTTCTTGTTCTTCTTCAAAACGTTTCTGATCTTCCTCCTCCTGCCGAAGTCGTTCTTCTTCTGCTAAACGCTCTGCTTCCTGAAATTAAGTTCCACTTTTTAACAAAACCACAAGTCATTCAGGTTGATCAAAAATGAAAACATACAAAAAATTTAGCAGCACCTGTAACTAAGAAAGAAAGTTGATCTGCATAGAACTTAACATAAATGAATATGAATTTTCACTTACTAAGCGCTGCCTTTCAAGTTCTGCTTCTCTCTCAGCTTGCTCACGAGCGAGTCGTCGTCTTTCTGCCAGTGCAGCCTTTGCTTCCTCTTCTGTGGTAATGCGCTGTTTTGCAATCATCGAAGCTGTCATGTCCACAACTTCGGCTGAAGATGTTTCCGTAGACGTGGGAGGGGATGCGGGTGATGCAGAAGGTGTGCTATCTTCTATCTGGCGCTGAGCTTCCCATATCTGTTCCTGATGTTTCTGTTCAATTTGATGGAATGTTAGCTCTTCAGCTGGCGTTGATTTTGTCAGAGGCTCCAGACCACGCGTACTGGCTGATTCAACAGCTGGAACTGAGCTCGCCGATTCTGACGATTCTGACTGGACGTGAGAGGGAAGGATGGCTGTAGGCGCTGCCTGAGCTGTTGCAGGAACAGCAATTGAAGGAGCAGCCTTTGGAAAAGGTTCTGACGATTTAGCAGTCTGGTTAGGGGTAGAGTCTTGTGGTAGTACTGGAGCACTTTCAGTTCTTGGTGATTGTAAAGGTGTTGCCTTAGGGGTAGCTCGAGGAGAAGCCTGCAAAGAAGCAATCAAATATTTTTAAAACTGACAAAATTTGCTTCAAAATGTTTGGAGGATTTTGAATGAAACAATACACGTTAAAACTTCTGAGCAAGCTAGCATTACCTTTACAGTCTTAGGGGGCTTCTTGGGTGGAACAGAAGAGCTATCAGAGAAGGGAATGGCACCGTACATGCTGGCAGTCATCCGATCTGTGCTTGTTTTCCTTGAACCAGGCCTTGGCACAGGAGGCTTTTCTCCCGTTCCATTTGATGAGGCTGCAGCAGCTGCAGCAGCTTGCCTTTTGTGTTCAGAACTTAAACCTAAATATACAGAAAAAACAGAGAAATTAGAGAAGAAATTGCAATTAGAAGAGCATTTATACTGGCACTGATATTTAACACTTACTGTGCCTTGGTGGAGGGTCAATGGTCACTCCAGTTACTGCAATACTAGCAGGTCGGGGCCTTCTTGGAGCGGCCACAGGTCTGCTGCGCATGGGAGCACCAATTGATGAGCTGACGCTGCTCATAGATTGCTGACTCATGGCACTCAAAGGCCTAGAGGGAGTTGTTTCACCAGATCGCAAACCTGTATTAAGACAGAACAGACAATCTTAGTTATAAAGCACTAACATTGTTTTTCCTAGAATACATAAGTTAGTAAAGAATACGAGTAATAATGACATTGGTCTACAGTTACGGAAAAATAGATCAGCCCTTGAGAAATCCTCAACTACAACTTAGGAAAACGCCAGTACTTTGTGAATTAGTCCACAATTCTGAAACAGTGTGATTGCATCAGGAGTCCTAAATCCAACTCCGCACAGACCTTATGTCATATGACAATGCTATTGTACTTGTAGAAATTAGGTAACTCTACAAAATATCACTAACCACTTAATGGCTCTTGAGCCAAGCACACAAATTTTCAGGAACACAACTTTCTTTCATTAGGTAATTTGAAAAATCATACTAAAATAACAAATGCTTTTCTAAAAGCATTGCAGCCTCAAAAGTTGCAGCTAGTCAAAATATTCCAAGTTTATACCGATAACAAATCTTATGAAATAGATTGCAGGATACTCTCACAAAATATGAGGACCCCAATAACAATAATTTAGGAATTCCACATCTATTACAATGCTTCAAGAAACTAAATACCGATAACACATGTTAATAGTATGGTGATTATACTGTTATTTTACTATTCTTAACAGTAATGCATGCATTGGAGTGGATTGAAAAACATCTCAGGACAAAGTCGCTATAATTTGAAAGCAAATCTTGTCTTTACTTCCGAAACAGAGCAAAATGATTGCAAGAAATTTCCTAAGGGCATGTGTTGAAAGGCAGCGATTGCTCTTTCAAGACATGGAGAAATTTACACTTCTCTTATTGTTGAACAATACTGATAGAAAGTACGGCAAGCTTTAGGAACTCAACCATTCTTGTTTTTCAATCAGCACCCACATACATTAGAAAGTAAAACTTAACACTAGATTGTAAGTGACTTTGTTCAGTTGGCAGAACAAAAGAGATACAGCCAGTCAAGATCATAGATAAAGCAGACAAAAACTTTTGGATAATCCACAGCACAGAAGCATTCCCCAGCCGTCAGACATAAGGACACACTCACAAAATTTACGCTTAATGGGCTGAAGATAAATAACTGACTCCTCACAAACATTGAAATACAATAAAATCTCACTTACAGAGTCATATATCACAACAAAAGGTACTTCAAAGCACATTGTAAGTAAATTCTTTGCTCTCTGTATTGCTTTTTTTATTTTACTACATTTGTTGACATTTATAACAAAACAATACAAGAGACAAACACCAAGCTGTTACAGAGGGCACAACAATAGCTTGGTAATGAGTTAACTTGAATGTTATGCAAAAGTTGCTTCTTGAAATCATGGAAGCAAACAATAATAAAATCCAAATCCAATCTTATGAAAGTTTACAAGATTAAACACAACAACAAGAAATTGAAAGTCTGTCCTTGTACTGGAAAAATAGTTGAAATTAACTCGGTAATTGTAAGCTTCATTCTGACAAAGAAAGCTCTGAGGCTCTCATGACTTAAATAAAAGCAAGTGTTTAAGATAAAGTGCAAGATATGCTTACCTCAAGATGTGAGGGTTAAAGGACAGTAGACCAATCACCAAACAACAGAGAAAACATACTTACAAATTTACTGCCACCACCTTCATAGAGAACACAAACCATGCAAGGTGCATCAAGGAAAAATTGTATTTAGCGAGGAAGGAAGATAACATAGAATCACCCCCAGCAGCAAGCATGCTGGAGGAGAAGGAGGAAGGTAGGGGTTGGGGGAGGAGGAGAGAGCAGGCTCACACTCTCATTTCCAACACAATAAAAAAAAAGACCATGGGAATAGCAAACTATCAGAAATTGTAAGGGAAAATTATGGTACGTAGTAAAACGTAATGATACAAGTGAAAAGTAATTTTTAACTCCACTAGTAAACCTACAGCAATTTGTGAACTGTACAAGTGAAGGCTATTATTGTGGCTTAAATGTAAGCTTCTTGAGATATCAGAAAAACAAAAATTACTGTTTTGATGAAGTCCCAATGAATAAAAGGGGAGCTGATTTGACACAACAGGACGCTATTTACACTTAAGCTTTTAGTTACAACTCACTTTTTTATAAGAAGTTTGCAGTTTGTTCTTATTCTAACACACCATTAGAAAAGCATAGGCATTTCCAAAATTTTAGGAAAGATGATATTCAAAAGATAAAAATGCACAGATTAGCAGGAAAAAGAGAAGACATTAGAGAAACAAAGAGAGACAAGGGAGACAAGCCACTGCAAATCAGCAAGCACACAATGATGAAGGGTTTTTCAAAACAGATAAAGGTAAAGCATAGAGAATTAAAGATAGTCTGAGAGAAATGGCTGACTGAGAACGAAAAATTAAAATTTGTCTCCATGCCAGGATATAACAAAATGAAACTACATCAAGTTTATTGATGATAACGGAGTTCTCCTACATACTTATGTTCACTCTCATGTGATTCATGCAGAAATTTATGATTGACATGAAGTGAACACAACTGTTCTGAGCTAGGTTCTTAGGATGCAAAGGATGGAAGCTAACTCACGCATTTTCATTTCAAATGACTGATAATGTGGACTCAGTCACAAATAAAAATATAGTAATTCTTTTCTAACTTGAGAAAATGGTAAGCAGAGAAAAAATGAATAAAAAGCATATTATAATGCGAAAATTAAAACTTTCACTACTGGGAGATGTATGACAAAAACCGAAATTTGAAATGCAGTTAGCACTTAGAAAGTTGACAAATCTTCAAGTCCGAATCTGAGAAACAACCCTTAAAAAAGAAAGACTTCACAGTGCATAAAAGAACAGTTATTTCTTCAAAGAGATTTGCCAACAACTGAGTTTCCAAACTTTTCAAAACCAACTCACCTTGCTGCTGAGTGTCAAGTGGCTGGCTCTTAGCCGCCTGCGCCTGCTCCCGCGCTCGACGGCGCAAGCGCTCGGCTCGAGTCATCCTTGGAGGAGGAACTGGACTGGTTACACACAACTGAGTCATGCTGCGAGATGTATCAGAGCGAGCAAGTGTCTGACTGCCTGCATTTGCGCTAGCAGCTGACAAGCGTCCAGCCAGGTGTCCCATGGACTTGGCTGAGCTCAGAGTCCCTTTGGAAGCACCTGTGCGAGGCGGCCGCTCCGGAGCAGATTGATTGGTACTGCTACCAGGACGAGATAAAATCTTGCGAGGCTGAGAGAGCTGATCAAGCCGTGACATGGAGTAAGCTCTGTTTGGGGTATTACCAGACGTCCTCCGGCTCTGCCTGGACGACGGAGGACCATCCCTTGGTGATGGGATTGTAGGTATGAGGTCCGTCTTGCGACGAGCCGCTGCACTGCGAGGTGTGATGTAACCAGAGCCAACTCCATCGGGGGAGGTTGCAGCCTCATCGTCCGGCACACCTGTGTGACGGTTTGTATTCAGCTCTTTCGCACAAATGTGCACTAACTTATGATATGACTAAAGTATAAACCAACAAATCACCAAAAAGGGTTAAAAAATTAAACAAGAGTATGCAGTAATGTAAAAATAAGCTAGGAAAATTAAAAAAAGAAATAATAACTTTTTATCATGTTAATTCAGAAAAGAAGAAAAGTGTGGACATAAAAAGATCTCACAATAAAAATAAAATGGAAGTAAAAAAGAAACAGGAAATGTAATATTCAATTGGGTAGCCCAGAACTGAGAGTTATGCTTAACTTGGCCATGGTTACAATTGGGCAATAGGGAACATTATTCAAAATTTCTAAGGCAGCAGTAGTACATAAATGACCTAAAATATTTTTGAGTAGATGTCAGAAAGCATTAATACACATGTGCAATATAAAGAGCTTTCACATTCACTGTCACCAAATGCTTGTTAGTAAATAGCATATATTCAAACATCGCTATGAAGTTCACAAAAAGCAAATATTAACTAGTACTTACAAAAAATACAAAATAAGACCAGGGTAGATAGTATACAAAAAATTTAAAAAATATATAATATAAAAATTTAAGATAGCAAGATTGGATAGAACTGGCACATGCCACACAGTAACCAAGAGTTGCGTATGTATCAGTTGCAGAGCAGCCTATAAAGCACACTTCATTTTCATAGGCATTACTGCCACCATGCTAGAGAATGCAAGCTTTCACACATGCTGACAGACATCACACTTCATTTCAGACAAAAAGATGGGAATGGGAGACAAGTTTCCAAATTATTTTTCAGTTTTATACCAGATTCTAGCATAAATGACATTGGAAAATTTATTCGCAGTACCTGACTCTACTGGAAATATTAACACTTCATATTAAAGCAAGTCACAAAAAGCAGATGTTATGGGTTAGAGAAGCTTCAGAATTTCATATTGGTCACACTCACCACCACCATTAGGTAGGGAGCATACAGTGGCCCTATTTCCTACAGGAATGAGATGACGTGGTGACTCCCACCATGTCAAAACCTCATGAATGTCTGAAATAATTGTTTCACTTTTCGGTAATATGCATCTTCAGTTTTGACAGTGATGACTGCATTTATGAACTTACACTAGGATTTAGAGCACTATGGAGAATATGGTTTATGGTAGGATGCATAATTCCAGTTCGGGGTAAAATTACATTCAGAGCGACGCTTTGAGACACACAGCATGACTAGATAAATAACCAAAACGCTGCATAAACAAAGCAACAAACCTTATATACTTTCTAATTTGAAAGTTTATCTACTAAGAGATAACCCCTTCAAAATCGGAAGAAAGTGTTTCAATTGCCAACAGTAAAATGAGGAGTTAACCTACTCATAACAAGTTGCCTCCTCCATTTTTGTTTTTCTTTTCGAGAATCAAAATGTACATGAACCAGAATAATACGACATTATATTCAAACCTACATGTAGCCTAAAGAGGGAAGCTAAGCAAGGCAGTCTCCTAAAATTGATACACTTACCTGGTTTTCTGTCTAAACCAGATGCTGATGTGGCTCTTTTTTTGCTACCATCAAGTTCTCGTTCGGAACCTCGTCTCGTAAGAGTGAGTGGTGCTCCACTAAACAAGGTTGTTGTAGATGTTGCACTAAGGGATAGTACAATAATTAGAATTCACAAAAGTTTTACAGAGCATGAGCATGTGTGAACGTTGGTGGAGGTTCATTCAATAATCTATTGAACTTACCGACGAGTTGCCCAGTAGGAACCCCCTGTGTCAGCAGGTTCAAGCATTCGAGGAGTTGAACTTCCAAATGCAAAAACTATTGAACTGCGCTCATTCTTTCTCTTCATTTCGATCCTAGCTTCTCTCTCCTAAAACAAAATGGCACAACTGACAGAAAATTCTATAAATTGGAGCTTCTATCAGATTTGTTATGCACTTTCTATACTTACTTGATTCTTTCGTAATATAGCTTCCCTTCTTCCTTGTTCAGCTTCTATAATCTGTCGTTTTCGTTCCTCAACCTGGTGACGTCGATCTCCGTCCCTCTGTCTCATTTCTTCTATTCTTCGTCTCCGCTCCTCTTCTTTCTGCTCTCGAAATTTTTGTGCAGCTAGAGCCTAAAATTTGGAAAATATCAGAGTTAAGTTTTCAGTTTTATAAGATAAATCATGAAATCAAAACAATTCTGCTAAAACAAACCTGTTGTTTGAGCTCCTCTAATTTCCGTTGCCTTTCTTCATTCTGTTTTTCCCGAAGAAGACGGAGACGTTCTTCTCGCTCCCGTTGGACAGCAGCACTCTCTTTGGACACTGTAACATATACATGAAAACATAATAAAACTTCACTGTTTTTAAAAACAATAAAAAAAATTAACAGGATTATACTGCTGCTTGTAAATCTCACACTTTTAACATTTAAAAACAATAAAAGAAAATGCAGTGCTTTTAAATGTATGAGTAATACATCTTTTGCCAAAAACTACAAAGAAAAGGTGCATTAACCTTGACAAAAATATAAAAAACAAAAAAGCTTTCAAACCATGCAAAATTTTAAGGCAGGACATTTTCAGTTACATTTTTACTCTAACACACACATCGCATCTACATAGGAACAAATTTTTGCAAGTGTACAAAACATCCTTAACAATAGGCTGAAAATTCCTCCTTCTAATCATGCACACTCAAATTAAAACAAAATGTGAGAAATTCAAAGAGTGTTGTTGCAATAGTTAGCCTTTTTGTGGTACTATATGAGTTTGATAAGCTAAATACTGGGATACAATAGGTTCGAGTTGAGCAATAAGTTTGTTAGTAAATAGAGAACACTGCAACATTGAATTAAAATTGAAATAATAAAAAAAATTTAGCAGAGATAATAATTGTCATCAAGACAAACACAGTTCTGTGGCAAAGATAAAGATAAAAGCAAAGATCAAAGATAAAAAGCTTCAAATTGAGATGACTAAAAATTAATTCTACCTGGAAGCGCATTGTGATTCTGTTGATCCTGCGCAGAAACTTGTAAACTGTGCTTGTCGCTGTCCGGTCCAACGTGTGCAAACCAATGCAGCATCTGATTGTTTGGGTCCCGCCGCCCTGCACCACCATCACCACCACCACAATCACCAACATTATTTAATACTACTACCACATAATTATCAGAATAAAGCAAAAATAAGTACAAAAATAAAAATCATGAGTTTGTTAGTACGATATGAATTACTGCACTAAAGAATCAAGTTGACCGTATTTTTATGCAGATTTAGTTTCTGGCTATTAGCGCTATGAGAAATATGAAGACAAAAAATCATTGTACTAAAGGGGGAAAAAAATGGAAAATGTAATACTTTAATACTTTAAAGAAGCGAAGTAAAACATGAGCATAACTGGTTTTACAGATATTGGCTTAATTGAAAACTCTGAAGAACCTCTTTTCCACAGCATTGTTAGCAAATTAAGCTGTATGAAAACGTGCAGGAAAATAAATTGCCGCACATGAAAGAAATGAATGGGAGCCACAATGAAAATAACACATAAACGCGACTGGCACAGTACCTGCTTTCCCGGTCGCGGGGAGTGATTTTCCGCTAGCAGCGGAGCTAGGCCGCTGATTTAAGGCATCTGAGGTCGCTCCGGCTGAAACAAACAAGAGAACGAGACGTTTCAGAGACTGATAGCACACAGACTCAACACTAACACCCGCACACAACACCAGACCGGGGAGTTAGTCCCTCTTCCTCACCAGCTGCGGGGGCGGGGGCGGCCGGGCGGGCCTCAGGCCCTGTGATACACATCCTATGCTCGAGCCTGGGGCCTGGGGCCCTCTCTGACACACGGCACGACACACTTCTACACCTCGACGGAGAGCAATGAGCAGCCAGCCAGCATCACCTGGCGCTGCGTTGCGACGCCTCGCCTGCGAGCCCCCCCCCCCCAAGCTCACCCGGCCACACACACGCAAACTACGGTGCGCTGAGGAGGACGGGCCGGACCGGACCTGACCTTTCCTTACTGTTTGCCCGCATCACGGGTCATCGGGCTGTAGGGTCACTTGGGCATCAAGTGTGATTGAGAGGAAATTAAGTGACAAGGCGGGCGCACACAGAGGGAGTGCAGCAGGAGCAGGGGGGGGGGGGGGGG
>CABIKL010003346.1:0-11074 GCA_902196195.1 Aptinothrips rufus | reverse complement strand
CCCCCCCCCCCCCCCCCTCCCCCGGTGAGATGCGATGCCGCGTGCAGCGACGTATCAGGAAGGCCGAGGGAAGTCCACGCCATGACACTGGCGAGCGCGAGCAGGGGATGGGGAGGGGAGGGCGCCGAGGATTTGTCTGTCCGTGTGTGTGCAGAGGAGTGCGTGAAATTGACTCATACTTTGACGCTGGGTGCCGACGTGAGTCCAAAGAGTTGTCGTAAAGAAACTACATTGCAAGCCATCCTGCGGCCTCTCAATACTTCGCTGGATGCACGCAACTTGCTGCACAACACGGCGCAAAACCCTAAAAGGGTTGCGTAATAACAAATAGTAAAAGTAGACAAAAGAAGCCCTTGAGGGGCACGTCCAGATCTTTCCAAACACTCTTCAAGAAAAGAAAAAAAAAGAAACCAAATTTCAAAAAATCATAAATTTAAATTTCCATAATTTATTAAAATTTATTCAAACAAAGAAAAATTCCTGTTTTTCTTACTGACAACTGACCAATAACAAATAAAAAATAGGGAATGCCCAGAGGGAAGATTACATCAAGATCACTTTATTTTACTTGACGCATCTTTTTATTATTCGACTGAATCCGACAATCACTGGCTTCAATAACTAATTAAACCATATCTTCTGTCGTATAAGATTGATAAAATAACAAACATTCACATATAACAAAATAAAATGGTGAAATAAATACTCCTTTTGAGGAAATACACATGACTAGAACTTAAGGTTTTCACTACCTTTCAAATTCACCACCCCATGGCAAACCTCTTTCTGCATTCCATGATATGGGGGTACATGCAATATGTCAGCAGTCATAAAACCATTTTATCAGATAAAACCATTGCTGACTCAAATTATACAATATTATTTTTAAAATACACTATCAATAACTGAAAGCAGCTACCTATTTGGAGTTAATAAACATTAACATACTTTCTTGCTGACAATTCTGTCAAAATGATCACGTGTCAGCATTCTGAGGGGATCTCTGACTGCTAGCTTTCACAGTGAAAGTTTTACCGAAGCTGCTGGTGTCATTTCCTTTACCCTGGGTACTGAAATCAGCTCCTCTTCCTGTAATCACAGATTTGTACCATGTAAAAAGAAAATTGCACGCAAATTCAAATAGATACTAAGAACTAAAAAAAGAAAAAAGGACAAACCTTCTTCATGTCTTAGGAGCTTCCAGTCTGAGGGAAACCTGACCAAGTTACGAGACATTTCCTCAACTGTAACTTCAGACTCACTTTTATCAAATGAGAGACTTGCTGATTTTATAAAGTTTGCTCTCTTGTTAGACTTGATTTCAAACTGAAATTAGAAGAAAACGTAGTGGTTTATGGTTAACTTCATAAGAAGGAAAGAAAACAGAAAAAAAAGACACAGAACATAGAGAATCACAATAAAATGAACAAAGATCAAAAATTGCATATTATAGGAAAATTACAGGTACCAAAATGTTGAAGAAGTATAATAAGCCATACCATCTTGATGTGCTTGGGTGGAGGCGTTAGAGGAGGCAACTTGTGTCTTGTGAATACCGGCTGCACCTCCACACCATTCGGAACTGGTGCAGGAGCAGGGGCCGTCTTGTTTGAGCGCTTCATAAATCCCTTTTTCCTTGATATATCTTTAGTTTTGCTGCCTGAAAAGCAATATGGAAAAATATGGATTATCCATAAGATTCTAGGAAAGTTTATAATACATGGCTGAAATTATCTTCAAGATTTCACACGAACATTACATAAAAGATATTTAAGATAGTGGAGTTCTCACTTACCATTGGATGAAATGTTATCATCTACTTTGTCGATATGCATGGACTGAACAGCACTATCACAGCTCCGGATGGTGTTCAGAGAATCCCTCTCTCCATCTATATCTCCATTTTGTATATTATAACCACTGTCCTGAGAGTCAGAGGGATGAGTTGCTATTTCCTGAGTTGCATCAGTTCCATCAGAAGACTGAACCGTGATAATTCTACTTTCATTACTCTCCTGGAAAAGAGAATGCTTGTTATAGCAAATTTCAATTTCAATTCATATATTAGAAACTTGTGGAGATTTGAATCTTACAGGAGAACTACTTCTAAGAGGAATTATTATTGTTCCTTCAATTTCTTCTTGACGCTTTCGTTCTTCTTCTAACCTTTGTCTTCGTTTTTCCCTCTCAGCAATTAATTTAGTTTTTGCAAGATTTGTGTCCTTCTCTACTCTAGCATTTATGGTATGGTAATCTTTCATAATGATATTTAATATCCATCTGCAAAGGAGCAGAAAAAAGAAAACAACTACATAAGTCTCAGAGATTTTTTTCAAATTTTACAGAGGAATGAAAAACTATGAGCTAAGAAACCATGCTAAACCTGAATCCATTTTGTATCCCTGGGTCATGATATGCTTTCCTTAGCTTTGAATTGCTTGGTGCTGGTACAGCACAACATGTCTCGACTAAAGTCGGGCACTTCTGTTCATTTACTACAGCTTCTAAATTTAGTCTTTCAACGACATCAATCTCATCTAATGCTCCTTCAACATCTTGCTTATTTGCCAAACTACAAGAAAATAAAAAAAAATACAGTTTATACCATAAAATGAAAAGAGTTTAAAATAAATAGAAAATACAGAAAACAGAACAAAAAATTAATTTTAAAAAATTAATTACAGTAGAAGAGGTTTTCCTTTCAGTTTCTCATGTGTCAGTAGATCTTGGATTACTGCACGGCTTTCATTAATTCTTGATGGATCACTGGCATCAATTACATAGATAATTCCATGGACCTGGATCAACAATGAAACATATCTGATGTGAAAAGAGCAAAATTGGAATTTGAAATGAGTGAAAACAACTTGAACTTACATCTTCATAATACTGAGACCATATATCACGGATCTGGGGACCACCACCAACATCATAAAGTATCACCGAGTATTGCTTGTATGAGAGGCTGTAGGTGGAAAATCCAACAGTGGGTACAGTGTCCCATACATTTTCTGGAAAATAAAGAGTGTTGAATTTTACTTGCATGACACATGTTTTTTTGGTGAGATTTAGATGGAAAAGAGAATAAGCAAAAAGGTATGAAGGACATGCATATAAATAAGCCAGCCCCAAAAGGCCGAATATGCCTGCCTGACAGTAAATAAATTAATAGCAGGTGGTCTCACTACCTCCTAGTAATCCCTTGGCAGTAGCGGTTTTCCCTGAGTTATCAAGGCCCACCAACAAGATGATAATTTTCCTGCAACACAACATTATAACTGCATTGTACATAGTTGAAAAGAGTGTGAAGAAATGTCATATAAGACATCAGTCCTCAATACTTAATGAAATTACAAGCTGCCAGAGCAACTCACTTTCTACGTTTACGAAGTGTCACTGTGTTGCTCACATATTTTGCAAAGACGCAGCAATTACCCATGATCACTCAAATACGAAAAATTAATCCCAAGACATTTCTATCTTTCTAAATTTGGGTAACTCATTGATTCCCACAAAGAAAGCATGTCTGTGTCAAAACTCCGTCTGTTTATGGCACTTTTCCCCCATGGCAGAACACAGCAGGGGTACAAACCGACTAGATCTTTCGTGGAAGAAGCAACAAATGGAACTAAAGATGTAAAAACAACTGTGTAAAATCCTTTCCTACTGTGCAAATATATATTTATATGAATATTTTTTTTAAATCTGTGCTCTATAAGTTGTGAGTCACATCAGGACATAAACAATCTAAGCGCATAATGTTCATGTTGGCAACACGGAACTCAATGTTTACATCGAGTGGTTGCCTTGGCAACACGATTTTTTCTACCAAGGGGGAAGGGAAGTCAAGGGTCAGGGGTGCTGCACCGGCTCTCAACCGGTGGATTGAAACGTTTACACGTTCAACGGGTTCAAAGCTGGAGACTGTTTACGTTCTTCTTGCGTGTTATAAAATCTTATCTTGAACATCATGTCGAAGTCGTTTGTTTGTGCTGACTTGGACTCTGTGAGCTGTCCCTCTTCATCGGAGATTGAAAGGTTAGGACGTATTATAAACATTACTAGATAATAATCGTAACTCATCTCGTTAAAAAATGACTTCAGGTGTAGAGTTTTCTTTATAATCTTATTATTATTGTATAGGTCTTGCCAAGAGAGTACAACACAAACTGCTGAAGTGTCCTTCGTAGATAAAATGGACCAGAGCAAATCTTCAACTTCTAAAGAAGTAAGAAATTTAGTTCAAATTTTTATTTCGTTTATTCTTTTTCTTACCGTTCCCATATAATAATGTTAAAGTTCAATGTGTTACTGTTCTAGGTTCAAACTGATCCAGCCCAACATGATGGCTCCGAGAATGTAGATATGACGAGACTTGCAGCGTGGCTCACTCGAATCACTCCAAGAGTTCTTCAAGAGCTAGAGAATGGTCTCAAAAGCCATGTTTTTGATGAGTACAAATTGCAAGGGTCAACAAACACCGATATCAAGCAATTGTTCTCTTTGAGTGTGGAAAGGAGTGATCCAGAATCCAATGTAAATTTCAGTAGAGTTACTGTTTTGTTGTAGAAGCGCTTGATTTGAGGTGGAGGTCCTGTTATCAATAGGATTCTTTTTATGATGCATTTATTCCATACGTTTTACAGTTTATCACATCTTCTGTTGACTGGAATTCTACAGGAGGAGTTATTGCAATATCGAGATCAGCAAAAGAACATCAAAGCTGGTGCGATCATTCTGGCTGTATTTTACTTCACCACACTGCTAGGTATACTGGACAGTAATATTCTTTTCTGTTTTTTCTTCTTCTTTTTTTTCTTCTTTTGTATTCCATTTTGGAACTATGCACTACCAAAGAAGGCCTTCTTAATAATTGTCATTTTTTTTAGACAGGAGACAAAATCTACATTACCGTATCGTTCTCTGGATGTCACCTCTTGTGTGACAGTCATAAGTGCACATCCAAATGATTCCTTCATTCTGGCTTGTGGAACTTACAGTGGTGAGATAAAGATTGCTACCTCTTTGCACATATAGTTAACATTTTTCAACATTATGTTTTATAAAAGCTCAAATTTGCAGGGGAGGTCACAGTATGGAATTTGCAGAGGGACGAACCTGCTGTCATAGGCAGTGTCACCTTACATACGGAAGCTGTTGTTCATATGGAATGGATTCAGAACTTTGATAATTTGAATATGAGACCTAGTTTGGCCTCTTTTTCAAGAGATGGTTCAGTTATCATCTGGAGCATGAAATCAATTAGTGGAACCCTGAAGCCTTCTCAGTGGTATGCAGGTATTTACAAAAATAACTCTCATTCCAGAAATTATTCCTGTTTGGTCAGTTGATATTCTTGTTTGCTGTTTAGTTTTCTCCTACAAGCAGAGAAGGAAAATATCGATCTTGGGATAATGTGTGCAAAGTTCAACACTTCTGCTCCAAATTTGTTCCTTGCTGGCATTGAGGGAGGTTCTGTGGCTATATGCAGTTCTGACAGTAAAAAATCGTGTTTTCGAAAGCGAGGTAATACACTCTTGTATCTTGCAAGTTTTTCTGGAAAATTGAGGCGAATAGGTTGCGCTGTCACATTTTTTTTTGTTTTTTGCAGCACCTTTCAGTCAGGATTTGGACTGCTGTGACCCAATAAAAAATCTCATTGATGGTCACAAAGGATCAATTACTGGAATTCAATGGGTACCAGGTAGTTCTGATCTGTTCCTCAGCTGTGGCACCGATTCTGAACTTCATGTTTACTCTTGCAATGAGGTAAATTTTACTATCCCTTTTAAGCTGCCTAGCTTGGGTTTAATATGATAAATATGTTTGTTATTTTTAACATGAATTTGCTTACTTTTTGCGTGAGACTTATTTGGTTTATGTGACTCTTAGGTAAGCTTGGTACGAGTGATATTCCTTCCCGAACCCTCCTGTGGTCTGGAAACTTTCAACAGCCATCCAAGCCTTGTTACCACTTGGGGAACATCAGGATCTATTCATTTACATAATGTTCATAGTGCAAAGGAATTAGCCCCTTTAAATTTGGCTGAGGGAAACAAAAATATTCCATTGTCTGTTGTCCGAGTACGCTCGTCCAGGTATGTTAGTCTAAGAGCAGTTGTTAGTTCCAAACTTTGAGTTATCCATCATTTATCACTTACTTATGTAGAATCCTGATATTTCAGTGATCTCCTGTTTGCCCTTGGAGATATTGAGGGCAATGTATCTGTGTGGCAGGTCCCTCACAGGAAATTGATTAATTCAAGTGATTAATCAGTTAGCTGAGTGTTCTTCGAGGAAGTATTATTGTTTTTGGATTTAAAATGGTGAGTTATACAATTCTTCTTAAGAAACATCGCTGCAGACAATGTTTCAGCATTCATTATGATATATTACGTGTTCTCTAGTGGCTGATGATTTTAATTATATTTTAGATGTCTGTTACATGTGATATCAGGAATTCCTTTTTGAATGTAATGTATTTTATCACAATTATTATTTTAGTATTGTTCTGTCTGTAATAGCAGTTTTGACTGTAATGTTCAAATTCTTTTCTTAAATTTACAAGCAATGCACATTTTATGTTGAACATAAAATTTCAACTGCAAATGTAGGCACAATTCAAACAAGAATTTACAACTGGTATGTTGTCATTGGCTCCAATAATAACAAATACTTATAAAAACATTTTTTATTTTTTCATAAAAATTTACACGGTGTCCTCAACATTAACATAATCACAAGGCATGGTTGTACCGAGGCCAGTGAACTGAGCATTATTTGCTGCGCCTTTTTCTCTTTTAAGTATATAGAAAAAAAGAAAAAAAATTATGTGAAGGATTGCTTCAGGAAAACATGTTTTTGTCATCTCCAACAATTTGGCAGTGATGAACAGTAGCTATGGAATCCTCGAGTTTTGCAGTTCTTTTCAATTTAGTTGCTTGTAAAATTAAATATGAAATGAGTACAATATTATGAGGTGCACATGTTAAATGTTTAAAAAGAAGCAATTCTTAGTCACTCACCTTGACACAACCAACCCTTCTGAAAATTAAAATTAGCAAATAGAATTGAAGAAATGCAGTCACCCTCAGTTAGAGCCATATTTTCTGGTAATACAGGAAGGCCAGTGACAGTTGAATTTACTTTAAAATTTCATTCAAAGCCATTCTCAGTAGGAAACTACAAGCTCCAGTATTAGGAAACGGCAAGTTTAGACATTTTTCTCATTTGATTTTGTTCTTAAGGCTTTGTGTTCATCGGATGAGTTCTTGCTTGCAACAGGACAGGCACAGTTGGTAAATTTCTCAGTTCACTCATATACCTTAAGAAAACTCGTTTTCAGACTTAACCTGTGCTTCAGAACGAATTTTGTGTCTCCTAATCTATGCAAGTCCATTTAAATTTAGAAATAACACCAGCAATTATGTGTTAGGTCAAACATGAAATGGCAGAATACAGATTGTTAATACAAATAACAACAACAACAACAACCTTTTGTGCATAGTACTCTGGTGAACTAACAATTTATCCACAAGCATCAAATGTTTAAATAGTTAAACAAGCTTTCACTTCATGAACAGTCACAGACTAATGTGCACACACACTGGTTTGTCAAAACCTCATATATCTAGACATGCTTGTAATCGTGTGTAAAATGAAAATCATAGCAATACCCAGCAGCAGCAAATTCCTTTAAAATGTCAAAGTAACCAAGTTGCTTAAAAAAATAAGAAGCTCTCTATCAACATTACCATTGGGAATGTAGACAGTATCCGTATGAAGCTGATTGTTTCACATGAATATAATATTTTTTACAGTTTCAGCGCATTTCAGGCTTTTTGCATTTAGCATCAATATCAGATGATTGACAAACAAAATCAGTTAATGCACTGACTCTCGTGGAAATCAGGGACACTATAGCTGACTACATCATTGAGTTCCAGTGTAGAATAATTGAGGATTAATTTCAGTTCTTGTCAAAGGAATCAGTTGCCTCACAGAAAACAACAGGTAGAAATTGAGCTGTTTGCTTACTGGCAGACTCCTCTGCGTCCGCAGTAGCACAGCAAGAGAATCTCATCACACCGTAGTATGGGTAACTAAGTGTCAGTACTGTGATGTGAGCACATGCTTTTAGTATCACTGGACAAACGGTTTAGTAAACGCACAGACACACATGCATTCTCACACAATCTCTCACATAAGTAAGTTTAAAAAAAAATTAAAACTGACAACAGCTGTTAAAAAACAGTCTATATGGAAACTTAAAAATTTATCACATTGCATAGTTACGCTAACACTTCATTGTTGATCTAAGATTTGGATTTTAAATGACTAAATACCCATACCACCAGTGAATGTAAATGCTTCAAAACTTTTGTAATGTTACACCAATTTTTAAAGTTTGCTCACTATCTCCAGAATTGCTTCCATATCAAAGTCAATAATAGTTTATGAAACACCTTATAATAAGAAATTTATTCTGATTAAAAATGCAAATGCCATTTGGTTGAAGTGTATGTATGTCTATTGTCCATTGGTGTAAGAGTATTTGGGGTTGTTGTTTTCTCACATCCTCTCTGAAATAATTTTCAATAATTTACCACATTGACATAAGATCTTCTACAGCATGCTAGCAAGCAAGCTAATTTTTAAAGAAGAATTGTCCGACCTCTGTAAGCAGAAGATATTAGGATCTTCACCCATGCTATTTCTAGAACAACGCAATTCAATTGTCATTTATTGCTTGTGAAGTCTGTTTGGTAAACTTACACACTTGGCAAGTAATATTTCACAATAATCTCATAGAAGGAATTTTTTTCCTTTCAAATACTTTTAAGTGATGATGCTCATCATTCTTTCCTATTTGTCAACCAATAGGAAACGAATTATATTCTAGCAATTTAAGCCATGAATATACCTTATTTCGGAGTAAAAGGAATGCTACAAGCATTTACGAAAAAAGACAAAGTTGGTAAGAACCTAAGAAATGTACTGAAGAAAGAGAAAAAGAGAGAAAGAAACTGTTGTGTGGCCACAACTTCAACCCTTTAGTGGCACAGGACGTTTTCCATCCCTACTTTAATGAATTTGGATGCACACCAATGCAAAATTGTCTTCATGATGTTATTTTCTGAGGTATTTCTAAATCGGATTATGAAAGTTCCATTTGCTTCATTACACAACACTCCTCTAAATTTATAATCACCAAAGCCAATCACATTACTTTTAGGCCTTATGGTGATAGTAGATGCAGAAATTGTAGTCGAAAATTGGAATGTTTCCAGTTGTTAATTTTTTTGGAAGAGGATTCACAACATGCTGAACAAATCCATAAATTGAAGTAAATGTCACTGCTATGACAAGTTAACAAATGTATCACATTTGAATATTAACAAATTTTACTGTGATAAAATGTTATGCGCTGAACCTGTGACTATTGCCTTTTAAGGTTTAGGGAGTAGACAGGCAGCCCACTTTTGAAATAATTCTTCTTTTTCTTTTCTCTTGTTAAATTTGTATCACAATTTTCAAAATTGCTTGTCTTTAGTTGTGCTTTGTCCTCATTTTATTTCTAAATTGGATGACAGTTGTGTTGCGTATAAAACGAGCTGGAACACGTCTCCACTGAACCTTCCAAACTGCACATTATTTTCTAAAATGAGCATATCGTAACATAATGTTCTCATCTGGACATATTTCGCCCAGTACTACATTATTACTGTTTGTGGTCATATCTTAGGTAGGAAATTCAAACAACAAACATGTAAAAAAAATATGTACACCTTTCAAGCAACAGTCTACGTAAAATTAGTTACAAGATTGCATCACACGTCACCTATATACACATCAATGCGTAACGTTGTTGGTCTATGTACAAGATTAGATTTTGACGGGTCGCACGCCCGCCGTAGCGTCCTCCCTGGCCAGTGCCTCGTAGACCACCGAGCGGCTGTGGAATCACTTACCATGCCGCTGGGGTTCTACCAGGTTCACCTTGCCTGACGGAACACCTGCCTCCTTCAACCCTCGCTGCTGCACGTCGTCCCAATCAACTTGAACGTTAGTCAGAAACAAATTGACAAGTGGAGCGGGAACGGGATCGAGTCATGAGAAATGATTATGGGGTATCGTTTGGTGTGTCTGAACAAAATGAGTTGCTCTTGCGCCTGAGCAGCGAATTGTTTCAACTTGTGGATTATGAAATCGCATGTATCTCTGGGATGGGGAGCGATAAAACACAACACAAAATAAAAACAAAATAAAACATGTAAATAAAATATAAAAAAATGTAATATAGAACAAATTGAATGGGGAGTGCAGAGACTAGGGGTCGTTTAAATGTAGGAGTAGGGTCCATCGGTGAGGGCGCTACAGAGCAATAGTCAGGAGTTGTCATCTTTGCCACGGGGAGCCCCTCTGTTGGGCTTGTACTCCAGGCCAGGGTCGAACTGCATTAATACGAACACCTGAAAAGAAGAGGAAGAATCAGGAACCTGAGAAACGCCAAGGGAATACGGAAACTTGCGGAGTGAGGGTGACAAGAATGGCGAGGAGTGTGGTCTTACCTGGTCTGTGGGCAGCAGGGCGAAGTCGTCCGGCGGGTTGGTGATGACGTACCTCTTGGAGGAGGCGTCACACGAGTTGCTCGTGTCGCGGAACCTGCGAGGTCAAGATATGGGTCAAGGCCACACGTCCCACGGCAGCTCAAGGTCATACTACCTGGAGACCGGCTCACCTGTACAGCCCGATGCACAGCATGCCGTACGACTTGAGCGCCAGCACGAAGAGGTCGCCGTACTTCCCCGACTCGCCGAACTGGGCCAGAGGCCCGTCGAACAGGGAGACCTGCCCCACCCTGCATCGGTCCCGATTCGCCAAGCTGTCCAGCGTGCTGGGAGGGGAGAGCGCAGAGCGGTTTAGTCGAGGTCAGCACGGATATTAGGGACTGTCCATAAATTACGTAAGGCTCTTAGGGGGTGAGGGGGTCCGCGCCTGCCTTGTGGTCCTATATCAAAAGCATGGTGAGGTAAGGTTATTCGCCTTACGAAAAGGGGGGGGGGGGGGGGGG
>CABIKL010003345.1:0-11077 GCA_902196195.1 Aptinothrips rufus | reverse complement strand
GGGGGGGGGGGGGGCATAGGAGCCGCGCTTCCCACGCTCTGGGGCCATGCACTCCACTGGCCGGCCTGTCGGCAAGGTGCGGGGCGTGGACTTGGTTACAGCCGAGCTCGCGCGTCCACACGGCGCCACGCCACGCCACGCCACGCAGCGACGCACCCAAAATGAAATTGACGTATTGTAACGTAACAGCAGCGAGCTACAGCAGATCTTGGCGATGAAGGAGAAGCAAACTGTCAGTCTGCTCTGCGTGGGACCGTCCCCCTCAGGGTGCGTGGTACTGAGACCGTTTTTCGGTTCGCCACAGCACTTCCTCTCCGAAAACTTTTATTTCGTGACGACTCTTATGATATTCATAGGAAAGGATTTCCGTCAATATACAGTACAGTAGTCTGGCTTTTAAGTGAAACATTTTCTTTTGCAACGGTTTAATACTTTTGATAATGTTCACTGTACTAAACTCCAGAATCTGGGGCAACTCAACCCAGAAACCAAGGGTAAAAATAAAAAATTGGATGTGATTTTGAGACCTATTCTAAAACGCGTTTCGGAGCTTCCTGATCATATTGCAACTGGTCTCAGTAATCAACTAAAAAATATTTTTTTTAACCTTTTGTTTTTGGGTGGAGTTGCTGCAGATTCTAGGTTCTGTTATTTCTGTGTTGACGATGAATGCGTTATCTTATATGCATGAGGGAAGGCCGAATCAAGCAAGCGTGAAAATACTCGAAAGTATTAGGCTCTTTACGGAAGCGATGGTTTTCGAGGTCTTTTTCCTCGACTTTTTATACTTGCCCGTTAATTGGCTAATTACAGGTCAAGGTGTCAGTCAGGTGGGGCTCGTTTGAATGAACCGGGCGGCCGCACACATGATAAAGCGACACGCCGCGCGACTCGGCTCGACTGGGCTATAGCTTCTCACGGCTGATCCGCCCGACCCGACCCGACCCGACCCGAGTCGACCCGAGTCGGGCGCCAAGTGTCGCGGGAATACCGTGGCCTGGCTCAATTAGTGGGGAGCCACGTTTGTTGGTAATGGTCGCTGTCTCATTTTGTTTGGAGAAGGAAGAGCTGGCTGACTGGGCGGGAGGGAGGAGGTCGACGTCGTCGGCCGGGACCGGGGCACCGGGAAGGGGTGGCGCACGAGGGGCCCCAGTGGGGCTCCACCGCACCCCGCCACCGCCAGCCGCCCCCGCAACCCCCGCCACGCCCCACCGCAGCTCAGGCGGTACGGGCAGCCCAACGCACCGGCTCATTGGCTGCCTCGCTGCTGCGCTAAATATACATCCAGCCCGTAATTAGCTCACGAAACAGATTTCCGGTTGAGTCCTCCTTCCCATCTTCCTCCTCTCCTCCTCCTCCTCCTCCTCCTCCTCCTCCTTATTCTCATCGTCATCTGAAAATGCGGCGAACGTTGCCAGCGCGCGGTTTTTATCCTGTCTCGTTTGCTCATCCCGTCGTCATCCTCAATTTCCTGACGTGGCATTTCACGCGCTTTCGTGAGCGGCTCGCTCGGCTATCTGCTCTGCTCTGCTCTGGTCTGCCCTGCTCGGCGATGTTATGATTGATACCTGTCCGGCCAGTTAGGGAACGAGAACAAATAGCAGTGCATAGCGTCTCGTCTCCCACGGCATGGCAGTACATGTTGGGGATGTAAACCTTTAGGCTCATTTTTTGTCATTACAAAGTGCTGTGGCCGCTGCAGCGCACCGAGCCGAGCCGAGCCGAGCCGAGCCGAGCCGAGCCGAGCCGAGCCGAGCCGAGCCGAGCCGAGCGGCAGCTGTAATGAGCATAAAGAAGCAGGCTTGATAAGTCACTCCAGCGTAGAGCAGTAAACCAGCTCGCTGTTGTCAGCGACTGGCAGCCTGCTGGCAGCCTGCTGGCCGCGCACACCGCGGATAGCACCGCGCACGCGGCGCCGCACGGGAGGGGGAGGGGCGTGGCCTGGCGGGGGGTCGCCAGCCAATGGGAGCGCGGCGATGGGGCCGGCCGGTGTCTGCTGGGGGCGGGCCTGGCGGGCTCTGCGCGCTGCGGTGGGGGTGAGGCGGGCCGCCTGCCCCTGCCCCGGCCGGAGCTCAGCCTGCCCTGCCAGTACCAAGCCAACGCCGTGCCGGGCAGCACCTCGTCCCCGCGCAGCGCTCCGCCGTGCCGAGCCGACGCGGCGTAGTGTAGGGAGTGAGTGAGTGAGTGAGTGAGTGCTAGTGAGTGACAGTGCAGTGCGAGTGACAGTGCAGTGACCGGTGTGCTGATGGGCGGACGCCGATGCTGAGCGTAGCGGTCCCCATGTGCAGCACGACCCTCATGGAGGCGCCCAGCGAGGAGCTCCCACGGCCTCCGCACTTCCTGCTCAACAACAACAAGGCCCACCCGTTACCGCACGGCCGCGGCCACGTGCACGGCCTCGGCATGGCGCCGGCCTCCCCCAACGACTCGGTCAGCGACGGCCGCGCGCCCAGTCCCGGTGGCAGCGCGCCCGGCAGCCCGGCCCGCGAGGAGGACGACGAGATCTCGGTGGGCTGCCCCTCCCCGCGCGCCTCCCCGCGCCCCAGCTACCACTCGGACGTGCGCGATGACGACAGGACGGACGACGAGGACGACCGGTCCATGGCGTCGTACCACTACAGGAGCGCGTCGTCGAGCCCCACCGCGAGCGAGCACCGCCTGGCCGAGCTGCGGGGGGAGCTGCGACACCGGCGGGAGGGCGAGGACGACTACTTCAAGCCGCTCAAGAAGCTCAAGATGATGCAGATCAACAAGCAGCGCAAGCTGCGGCGTCTGGCCGCCTCCCCCGTCCTGCCCACGCCCACCCCCACGACGCCGACGCCGACGCCGGTCGTCGCCACCAGGTACGAGTCGGAGACGCCGAGCAGCAACACGACCGGCGTCAAGTCGTTCAGCATCATGGACATCCTGAACCACCGGCCGCGGCCCGCGCACAGCCCCGTGTCGCTGTCGGGGTCGCTGTCCGGGTCGCTGACGGGGTCCCTGTCCGGGTCGCTTGCCGGGTCGCCCCTGCACCGGGTGGACGCCGTGGGGCTGATGCTGCAGAACCCCATGCTGGCCGCCGCGGCGCAGGCCGCCCAGCGCATCGTCCGGCCGTGGGACTTCGGCTCCATGCTGGACCCCGCGCTCATGATGGAGCGCCTGCAGCAGCACCACCGCCACCAGCAGCACGTGCAGCACGTGCAGCAGCAGCACCTGCACCTGCAGCAGCAGGCCGCGGCGCACCACCAGGCGCAGCAGGCCCTGAACCGGCCGCAGTCCGCCGACCTGTCCTCGTCGGCCTGCTCCTCGGGGCGCTCCTCCACCGCCAGCGACTGCTGCTCGCCCGGCGGGCCCAGCCCCGCGCCCGGCCCCCGGCAGCACGCCAAGCAGCACTGCAAGGACGGCAACTCGCCGCTCGACGCCCTCTTCCAGATGACCAGCAAGACCTTCGACGGCCTCAACGGCGAGCAGGCGGCAGGTAGGTGCAGAGCAGAGCGGTGCAGTGCGCGACACGCCGCGCGTCCAAGTCTCCGTCGCCTCGCTGGGAATACGACATCAGAATACGAATACATGTGTGCGGTGAATGTATTCACACAGAAAAACCAAAACCCATCTGTGGCAACTCAATACAGAAACCAAGGGTAAAAAAAAAATATTTTTGGAGGTGATTCTAAAACGCGTTTCGAAGCTTCCTGATCATTTTGCAACAGGTCTCAAAATCAACTCTAAAATATGTCTTTTTCCCCTTCGTTTCTGGGTTGAGTTGCCCCAGATTCTGGTTTTTGGTTTTTCTGTGCACCACTGGATGCATTGCATTATAAGTGAATATATAAGAATACAATTAGTGATTATTGAACACTCACTGGCTGTTTTTTCGTGAAGTTAATAAGGGGTGATTTTTCGAAAATCAGGTGTGACATTTATAGACACTTGCGGCTCGTTATGATAGAAAACCGCCGAGTTGTGCGCTGAATGTCTGGAGTGACGAACACCTCCGCAAGTGAACGGTATCAGATCGTTCCAAATAGATACCCTTTGAATTCAATATTTGTGTGTGGGAAAGAGATACTACACTTTCTCCAGGATACCAGCCGAACCCACAGTTTCTGTGGATGTGTGAATTTTTTGCAAGTACTGTGTGCGTGCTGTGCTCTTGCTCAAGGCCTAGTTATCGTTGTTTTGCATTAATTTTGGCTACTCTACATATATTTGGTCGCTTATTTGCGTTAATTTTCGATTGTGTCTGTTAATTAATGGCCAATCAACTGAGTTAAATTACAACCCTCTGTTAAAATTCGCGTAAATTCGTAATCATCTGAAGTTTATTTACCTCTGTTCCTCCTGAGCGCTATCGCCCTCGGCTCTTGAAGTCATGGGGCGCTATATTGAACTACTGTATGCGTGTCCCGAGGATCAAGGTGAAGGAAGTGTTATTTCAGCTTGATGTATGTTGTAGACTAAGGTTTGAAAGCTCCAAATGAATGTCTGCACCGCCCAGATCGCGGAAGCAGCACGCATATTTCTTATAAAGGCGTCATGCTTTATAATGGCGATCAAACCGCTCCTGATCCAGTACTGATGTAAAAGCACCGCCAGTTAGTTGTGCTTCTCGCTGTAATGTAGGAGGAAATAGATAGCGCGTCGGGCCAGGGCCTCTTACTAATTCTAATTGGTGGTTCCGCTGCTTCTAAGTAGACCTGATACTGTGCTCGTTCTGCGTGCTCATCTCACGTCGTCACGTCGCGTCACGTCACGCGGGGCTAGCCGTCACGTGGCTGCGTCACGCGGCTCGTCACGGCTGGCTCTCCGTGGTCTGCGACGACAGCTCGCTCTGGACAGTCCTATCGTGACTGAGTTGAGTTGTCACTTGTTGACGGCGCCAAGTTACACGGCCCTCGCGGAACGAGACAGCAGTCCGACACACACCGCCCCGCCCCGCCCCGCCCCGCCGCGCCGCGCCCCGCCCCGCCCCGCCCGGCCCCGCCCCGCCCCGCCCCGCCCCGCCCCGCCCCGCCCCGCCCCGCCCCGCCCCGCCCCGCCCCACTCCGTCGCGCCACACCATCATGTCCGTTTCAAGGAGGGCCCGCTGCGATTATCATTGTGATTGGCACATCCGAGTGGTTGACAAGTCGAGCTCTGATTGGTTGATTGCTGGGCAGGCCGAGGTCCGCCCCGCGTCTAGCCATGCAGCCCAGCTAACGCCCTATAGCCTCCATCTGATTCGATGACGTCACCTGGCCTCACAACCTGATTATTATGAATTGGACGATTCGCGACGCCCGCCCAGCCACGCCACGCCCCGCCCCGCCTCGCCTCGCCGCTTCTTTTGGACCGCACAGGCAGCGACGCGTTCGTTCAGGGGCAGAAGCAAGGCTTGCTTGGCTTTTCGGGAAGCCGAAACTGGTCGTAAATGAAATTGCACGGAGAGACTTGGCTTGCGTGCGGGCAGGGCGTGGCGGGGTGCGGCGTGGCGGGGTGCGGCGGGGCGGGCTGCGGCGGGGGGCAGGAGGCGGCGAGCGGGACGGGACCCTCACCTGCCCATCCAGGCGACGACATAATCACTGCATTTTCGGCGAGAATACGTGTCAGTTATGACGCCTGCCTGTCGGGAGGGAGCGAAGGAGGGAGGGAGGGAGGCAGGGAGGGAGAGAGGGAGGGAGGCGGAGGGCCCAGAGACGCCACGCCGTGGACGTTCAATTGTTTTGCACCTCGTGCGCCCCATAGCGCTGATGGACGGCGCTGCGCGCTTAGCTGTGCGGCCCCCTGTGCGGCCAGCCTGATGGGGACCACGCGGCACGGTCGGGCACGGTACGGTACGGCACTTCGTCCGGCTTTGAAATGTCATCCTGCGGGCCGCCGCCCCCCGCCGCCCCTCGCCGCCCCCCGACACTTCGCGGCCGGGCCTCTCCTCTCCTCGGCGGCCTCAACCCCGCAAAGTGACGAAGGCGTTTCCATCATTGCGGCAATTGTTAACTGACGTTTCCTCGCCTTAATTCACTGCAATCCGGTTGAACGTGGCGCGCACAATTCCTCTGCTCCGCTGCTCTGCGGTTTTCGGAAGCTGCTGCAGTGCGGCGGCCGGTGCCTTTGCGGCGTGGCGAGGCCTGGCGTGGCGTGGCGTGGCGTGGCGTGGCGTGGCGTGGTGTGGGGGCTCCTTATGATGTTCCCCGCATGTACCTTTAGTCTTGGTAAAGCAGTTTTCATATTCCCGGCAGGGCAGGGAAGGGCAGGGCAGGACAGGGCAGGGCAGGGCGTGCGAGGGCTCCAATAACTGGCCGCCGTCAGCTGGCAAGTAGCAGGACTCCTCCCCCTTTTATCGATCGCTAAATGATTTCGATTGGCTGGACCGCACCTTGCGAGGGCTTTATGAAGAAATAAATTAGAGCGCGGCTCATCGGGTTGTAGGGTCGCCTCACCTTTCAACCCGTTTCAACCCCAAATTGTTTTATAATGTTATCACATTTGATTATCGGCAAGGCACAATAGGCGGCGAACCGCCGGACCACCAACATCACAGCTGGGGCTGGGGCGGTCGGGGGCGGCCCGCTCCGTGTGGGGCGTCTATATATCATATCACGGTGTGGCAGACCCCTGTGTTGTTGCCATCGATGAGCCTGGACTGCGATGCAAGGCTGACTTGACTCTCATTCGGACTCACTTTGATGGCACACGCTCTCTCGACACCTCTACTCTCCCTGCCGCCAGATTGTTATTCGGACCTAAACTGATCTGACACGAACAAGGCAGTGTTTACACCGGAGCGAGGGAGATAAGTATGTGAGGAGCCGGGCCGGGCCGGGCAGAGCAGGGCAGGGCAGGGGAGGGTAAGGGCCGGGAGGGCGGGAGGCCATAGCCAGTGGGCCGCTCGATTGTTGTTGTTGACCACAAAGTGTCGTCGGCACGTTGTGTATAATGGAGAGGGTCTGGATGGGGATCAGATAGCAAGGGCCTACCTGCCCGCCCTATGCCTCCCTACCTGCCTGCCCTACAACCTGTCGGACTGACGGGGAGCCTGGTCGCGAACCGTCCGCCCCACGCTCCCGGTGGTGTAGTAACGCGAGTCCACGTCGCACGCGGCTTCCTCCGGCGGCCGGTAGAGAGGCACGCAATGCGGCGCCCCGCCCCGCCCCGCCCCGCCCCGCACCGCACCGCCCCGCTCCGCGCTCCCTGCCTCTCAAGGGTTTCGCGTGACATTTCGTTCGGCAGAAAAGCAAAAGAAACAATAGGGCCGGTCGGTACGCTATTGTGTGGAGGAGGAACAAGCCGGGGGTTCGCCCCTCATTTGGGCCCGATTAGCTGCGGCCAGCGGCAAGCTGCGAGGCGCGGGGCGGGGCGGGGCGGGGCGGCTTCAAGGAACGAGCGAGATTGGAATTTGTGGAAGTCGTTAAGTGTGGTGTGGTGGTAGATCGCGACCATAGCGCGGTCAACCCCTTCACACACATGCCCCGCCGCGCCGCGCCTTGCCTCGCCACACGTGAGCCCATTGTGTCGTAAACTGTGTGCCGTTCCGAAGCAGTCATGTTCATGTCGCTGTTCAGCTGAGGCGCAGTTTCGCTATGATGGCAGAGGACAGCTCTAGGTGTAAATCGTCGGAAGGTATGCGTCGTGTTTGGAGAAGGAAGAACGGCAGTGACTTCAAAGTTCAAGTTCGAGTACCTGCTAAAATCAAAACGAGACAGACATGGCTCCTTGGCTTTGCGCTTGGAAACTGTATACCTACTGTGCTTACTCCTACATTGTGCCGGAAGCATGAATCGTTTCTCGTTTGCCGCGGCTGTCGGATCGTGCCCCACTTCAAGGACTGGAGGTAGATAACTAGCGCTGTCAACGCGCGAAGTGTGATTCTTGACGCGCTGCGTGGCGGGCCGGGCGGTGGTGGCGCTGCCCTGATCGGCCTGCAAGGTGAGAAGGGCGGGGCGGGGCGGGGCGGGGCGGGGCGGGGCGGGTGGCGTGTGAACCTTGCCGCCAGCCGGCCAGGGCGGCAGGCAGGGCGGCATGATCTGAGCAAAGCAGTGCCTGCCTGCGGGGCAGTGCCGCCGGGGAGGGAGGCCTCAACGAGACAAATTGATGGACTCCCGACAGAACTGGCTCGGTACAGCGCCTCTCCGCCCCCCCCCCCCTCCCCCGATTCATTTCTGATCACATGCCCTCTCATCGAGGGATGATGGCATCCGGGTCCGTCCCGCCCCCCGCCGTGCGAGTGAGACGGAGAGAGATGCAAGGTGGCTCCTCTGCCTGTCTGTCTCCATCGCACTCTCAGAAACGCCATACAGTGAAACCACGTCTCTCTCGCACGCCCCCCTAGTCCACTCCTGTCCTACCTCCGCTCCAGGCCTTCAGAAATTCTAGTCCTTACCAAAAAAAAAATCGTCACATCTTAATGGTTCTCGCAAAATTTACTATGCTTAGTCTAGCAATGTTAATGGTGGCCAAAAATGTTCATTCCTTTCAGATTTGGTGTGTATCATTACACACTTTTGCCGGAAGTGCGATTTTGAAAATAATTTAAAATCCATGTGCAATTAATTTGATCGTGAATTTCTGTAGGAGTGAGACTGCTATGCAGGCGCATTGTACTGTAGCGGTGTGAGAGAGAAGGCGGGGCTGACCTGGCGGTCACTGCTCACTCACTCCGACTCAGTGACCAGTGTCGGCCTTAGTGCGGAATGGCTAATTCAGTTTATGACTGGACGTCCACTCCGCACCCACTGCTCCGTCCACAATGTGCCAGTTTGGTAGTTTGGGCTGTCAGCTCAACACAATGAGACTGGGAGGGAGACGCTCTGTGGACCGCTCTGAGCTGCTGAGCTGTGCTGCTGAGAGGCGTGGCGTGGACATCATCGCTTTGAGTGGCCGCCGCGCCCCGTCTGTAGGACGCCGCCGGGCCGGGCGCTATGGGCGTCGGGGCGCCGCCTCGAGTCCCCCAGCCAGCATTCGGGGGCGTCCGCGCAGAAGAGGGGCCGAGCTGCTAGCAGCCTGCTAGGCCCCTCCTGATGACCGAAATCTCGGCGATGAGAGCAACAAACGAGATTGTCGGCGTCTTTACCTCGCTCTTACGCTGTTGTTCTCTCTCCTTATATTCATCTCCGGAGTTATATCCGTCTTCTCTCTCGCTCCCTCCCCTTCCCTCCTCGGCACCACGCCGCGCTGCAAGCACACGCTCCGTCTCTCTCCCTCTCACTCTGGGCCGGGCACTTAGCGCTGGTGTGAAATTCCTGGTCGGTGGTGCCTTTGAAGTGGCCGCCTCACCGCGCGCCGCCTCGGCTCTGGCCAGGGCTGGCGAGGGCTGGGCAGGGCTGGGCAGGGCTGGCCAGGGCTGCGCAGGCCTGCCGGGCGGCCAGCAGACAGCCAGGGAGTGCGGCTCGCTTGGGCCCCACGGAGCAGAGCAGAGCAGAGCAGGGTGCCCGTAGGATACGTTGACACGCGCCAATACTGAGTAATACGAGTTGACAACGCTGGCCCGAGCACACAAGAGATATGTCCACTATGTTAGATACAGGGGGAGGAATGATTTGGAGGAGGTAGGTAAGGTTAGGTTAGGTATGTGGGGCGGGGCGGGGTGGAGCAGTACCTGGGTGGCGAAGTGCCAGGCACACCTAACGGGGCGCCCGAGGGGACGCTCTAATGGGGCCTGATGCTTCGCGCCGCCTTCACGAGCCGAGCCGAGTCGAGCCGAGCCGAGCCGAGCCGCGCTCAACAGCCGGGGTGGTCCGGCCGGCACGCCGGGGCGTTGGAAGGCCCTAGGCGGGACGGGGCGGGGCGGGGAGGGGAGGGAGCGGTGTGCGGGATGGACACCAGGGGGGCGCGTGGGGCCTCGGTGCGGCTCTGGACGGGGAGGAGACCCCCGTCGGGGCCCCCCATACTTGTCGCTCGCTGACCGTCACTGACGCAGCAGGCGTAGGGGCAGGTCACGGAGGGGCGGCCCGAACGCTCCGCTCCGTTCAGTCGCTGAAAGTCTTGTCGGTTTGCTTGGAAATATCAAGATTGATTGCGTGTAATGAGGGCGTTCGCAGTCACGTCACGTATCGACTCGATTCCCTTCGCGCGCAGCACACGCACATCCCCTCCCCTCCCCTCCCCTCCCCTCCTGGACGCGGCGGGTCCTTAATAAAGCGAGGCGGCGACTGGCTGTTGTTAGCCTCTCCTTACGAACGTTTAGCGCGGCAAAAGACCATGTCCGCCGGGCTAAGTAGCGACCGCACATACTACATCCCTGGTGCCTGCACCGGGCCAGGCCAGGCCGGGTGACGACACAGGACAGGACGCGACCAGGACTTCCCGGCGAGGGTGGCGCACGCTGTCACAACACGAGGCCATGCGAGGCCAGGCAGGCCCCTCCAGGCGAGCCCCCAGGTCGCTATCCAGGCCCGAGTATGGACACAAACGACGCATCAAACCGAATGATGGGGTGTTAAATTTTTGGCCCCGGACATTGTGGGACATAATGTTTGTATCGAGCAGCTGAAAGGCCGGGGCCGGGCGGAGGCTGGAGGCGCGGGGCGGGGCGGGGCTGGGCGGGGCGGCCTACTGGCTCTCACATGGAATGCGTTCATATCCCAGTGTTAATAGTGATTTATGGCCGATCGGCATCGCGTTATAATGAGACAGCTATAGCCTGGCTCGGCTCGGTCGGCTTGGCCCGGCTCGGCACGGCTCGGCTCGGCCTCACTGGGGACAGGATGAGATGCGTCCAAATTAAAACACCGAGTTATGAACGCTAAGTTGGTGTGACATACATACTGGGAGCTTCTCTGGGTGCCGCAGGGCCGGCCGGCCGGCCGGGTACCTCTGGGTGCCGCCGAGTACCGCAGCGAGGACCGCAGCCGAGCCGCAGCCGAGCCGCAGCCGAGCCGCAGCCGAGCCGCAGCGCAGCGCGCCGACACAGCAACATCACATAAAACATGTTACAAAGCACAAGAAAGGAAGGGAAGAAATGATTCAAGGCGGTAAGAAGATGATGCATACAAGCAGCAGCAGGAAAGTGCGAAAGCCTCGGAGAATGGGCGAGAGAAAAAGAGAGGGAGACAGAGAGAGAGAGAGAGAGAGAGAGAGAGAGAGAGAGAGAGAAGGGGGAGTGAGGATATCGGAAGAGGAG
>CABIKL010003344.1:0-11078 GCA_902196195.1 Aptinothrips rufus | reverse complement strand
TTCGATACCTCCTAGCAATACACACGCACTTCTTGCACCTCTAGCAAAAATCACGTACTTTTGGCACCTCTCTCAAAACTCACGCAGTTCCTATAACCTATAATGGGAACTGCTTGAGTTTTGAGAGAGGTGCCAAAAGTACGTGAGTTTTGCTGGAGGTGCAAGAGGTACGTGTGTATTGCTAGGAGGTATCGAATGAAGTATTCGAGAGGTAAGAATGTACTGCCATGAATGGGTTCCTTTGGTCGCTTCATCTCAATGCTCAACTCGTGACAGTTGTTTCCACGTTGACATTAAATCTTGTCACGCTGAAGGAGGCAGTCGTCGCAGTAGTCTGCGAGGAGCCAGGACGCTGGTTCGTTCCCGCCCCACCCCGCCCGCCGTTCCACTCCATATGCGCTGGTCTCCGCCCGGCATTCGAGGGACTCGCACCTGAACGGCGCTAGTCGAAGACAACCGCCGCGTTGACGAGACTAGGACACCTAGGAATGACCACCCCAACCAGTGCCGGATCCGGTTCCGGTCCCGGCACTGCTGGCTCCGGTCAGCCGGACAAGCCCCACAAGGACGGGGAAGCAGGCGGTGGAGGTCCCTCCAGCAACCAGGCTGCGGCCACCCCGAACCCGCAGATCATCGTCAGCAACAGCAACAACAACAACAAGACCCACCCCGCCGAGAAGAGGGTCGTCCTCATGGCGGACAAGGAGGTAAGATTTCCACGTCTCGGTTCGCCCTCGAGCTTATGTGAGGTCAGTCGTGAGGCGAGAATCCACCTTATCGGATTTATGTGGATCAGCGATCGTGAAGCATGCTATCCCATGACCCCTAGTCTACCTGTCTCTCTCCCACTTTCTCAGTTTGCAATAAGTCGTGTGCGGGTGCGGCCGTCTTGCCATGTTTTGCTCAGTGCCGGCCTAGGAGTCAGTCACTCGACTAAAATGTGTGCACAGGATTACGTGATCACATTGATTACATCGGATTTTGGGGGGGAAAAATCAACAATTGAGCTGAAATTGTAATTTTTTAGTCTGTATAGGGCGTATTACAATTGAAAAACTGAATAGCGCCTTATTTCTCCGACGCAAACATTGCCATTCTCCCCTAGACAGCGAGCAGGCCACAGTCCATGAGGTATACACTCTAAATGTCTAGTCACTTTTTTGTGCGGACTTAGTAACAATTTTAAACATAACTAGAATTAGTTACAATTTTGTAACGGTGTAGGAACAATTTCGTAAAAATTGTTTGGTTAAGTAGTACAAAATTGTTACTACTTCTAGTTGTGTTTAAAATTGTTACTAAGTCCGCACAAAAAAAGTGACTAGACATTTTGTGTGTATTTCAGCCGAGGGAAGAAGGTGAGAAGAAGAAAGAATCCGCCAGTACGCAGACCACAGGAAGCAGACGTTTTCAGCCTTGCGCGTGATGAGCGGGGCAAGGGAAAGAGGGTACAAAATCTTCTGCTTGTTGCTCGGCTTGTTGTGGTCAGCGTGTTGGCGGATCGTTTCTTCTTCTCATCTTCTTCACTCCACTGAAATACCTTCACTGACTGACCGCGTGGGACTCCTTCGCCCGCCGCCGCCGAGCACTCTAACCTGGCGGTGGCTATTGGCAGGCAGTGGCAGTGCGGTCGGTCCCGGCCGTGCCGTGCCGTGCCGGACCTCGTGATGATTTGTTTGTGTCGATTGTAAACACACCGGAGCCATGCGGCGCACTGTGGGGCGGTGCGGCGTGGCCCGGGCAGCCAGTCTCAGTCTATTCGCGGCGCGCCTGCTGCAGGCAAGACTTCCCGCCCGCCACTGCCGCGCCACAGCATCCCGACAGGACCCGAGTCGAGTCGAGTGCAGATGAACGAGCCGCCGTCCCAGTATGTCCGCGCACCTTTACGAGGCTGGTGTTGTTAGCATCACGAGCAGCAGAGCAGAAGGCCCTCGCCGACATGACCACCGCGGACCAAATCAGCCCCGACTGCTACGAGGAGGATCCGCCAGCGACGGAGGAGGTTAGAGTTAGAGTTGTTTCGGAGGTTGTGGTAGTACTGGCGCTGGCATCATGTTGGCTTCATCAAAGATTAATGGGGCGTTGACGGGCATTGATCATGCCGAAATAAATCAGCATGTTTAGAGAGAAGTCTAACACTGTTAAAACCTAACAAAGGATTTCTTCATAATACGAAGGATGCGCTTCGTATTGCGAATAATTCTGAGCATACGTAAGCTTATGAAGAATTTTCTTCATAAGCTATGAAGAGTTTTCTTTGTATTACAAAGAACTAATTCATATTACGAAGAAAAAATTCTTTGTATTATGAATGCTTACAATCCTTTGTAAGGTTTTAACAGTGCAGCGGGAATGTACACACTCTAAATGTCTAATAACTTTTTTGTTCAGACTTAATAAGTGTTTACACACAACTGGAATTAGTGAAAATTTAGCAACAATGCAGTAATAATTTAGTAAAAATTGTGTCATCAATCAGAACAAAATTGTCATTAATTCTAGTAATGTTATAAAACCGTTTCTAAGTCCGAACAAAAAAGTTACCAGACATGAAGAGTGAAGACAGCATAAGAATGTGAAGTTCAGTTAGTGACAGCTTTCAGCTCCAAATTTTGTATGACTGAGACGCTAGAGACCTGACAGAAGCAAAAAAGTAAAGCTATGAGATCTCGAATGTCCATTTCCGGAGTACAATTTTCAGTCAAAGTCGCAACAAAAAACCGGAAAAATAATTTAAAATATTGTCGACATCGCTTAGTATTACACGTTCGTACGGGGTATACTTAAAGTTTTAGCCTTTATGACGTCCTTCTAGTTTTTATTCATTTCTTTTATTTATCTGCTTTTCTTTGACAATTTATGTACTTTTTCAAAACTTTACCTTCGACGTGTAGCACAGTTATGGTTGGCCATTCGACTTCAGTGATGCTGACGATGAGGCCGCGGCTCACAGCATCATCCTTTCGCCGAGTCGATCACCGTCCATGTAATGGTTATGAAGGTCGAGAGCTATTTTTACCTCTCACGATGGAGAATGGCTATAAAAAGAGTCTGTTTGTCCCTCTCTGACGTAGCCCCGCCTCGCCCTGCCTGCCTCTGCAGCCGGGGCTGGGGGCTGGAGCCGACCCCAGAAGCCCCTGAAGCTGTCATTGGTTGGTACCCCTTGTTTTTACCCACTGCTTCCTTTTGGAAGACGCTCCAGATGGCATTTGAACATACTGTTTCAAATTCAGGCAATAATTATTATTTTGCACTCTATGAGATAGTTTGTCATGAATTAAAATACCGTTTCCAGCGATGTATTGTGCCTCTGTCCCCTTTGAGATCCCATCAAGGATCCCCCTCTGAGCGCCGACAAGGATCGCTTGATGTTTGCTCGGGGTCGGTGCGTGGCGTGGCGTGGCGTGGCATGGCGCGGAGGCACGGCTATGTGGGTGGGTGTTGCAGGGTATTGTCACTGAGATAGCGAACACCACCAGGGAGGCCGTGATCCTTCTCGACTCCCCGCAGCGTTTGGACTCTAGCAGCAACATATCCTCGTAGCGGGGCGGGGTGGGACGGGGAGGGGTGGGGTGGGGCGGGGTGGGGTGGGGTGGGGCGGGGCGTAGCGGGGTGGGGCCTGGAAGTCCAAGAAGTCTTGAAACCCGGTGTACAGGATTCGCTCGAGTGATCTGCCCCTGTCCTGGCCGGTTCCAATGCGAATGCTCTTACTTTACCATGAACTTTAACTGCCGCCAAGGAGTGGTCTCGCTCCATGAAACGCCCTGTCTCTAGTGATCCTTTCACTCCTTAATGTTTTAAGCCTGAAAAGCCGCTGGAAACTCTCGTCAACCGCAATGTCACGAGGCGTGTTTCCCTCTGTTCGTAACGATCGTAATTTCCGTTTATGACTGCTCGGGTTGCCTCTGAACGTCATTTTCTGCTGATTGTCGCGGGGCTGGGAGCATTCTGTCTCCCTGTTCCTCGCCTCTCAGCTCTCGCTTGGCTAACGACCGGGAGAACGGCAGCGAGCCGCAGCACTAAGACCAGGGAAGCCAACATAAATTGGCGCACTCAACCGACTCAACACCCGCCAGCCAGCCAGCCTGCCCTGCTCTGCCCCTACCTGCTGGGGTTCAGCTCGGCTCGGCTCGGCTCGGCTGGGCTGGGCTGGGCTTGGCTCGGCTCGGCTGGGCTCGGCTCGGTAGACAAGGCACACTCGCACGGCTTCGGCCCCATAACGACGCGATAAATTTGGGAGTCCATTTAATGTGACGATGAATTCCCGTGCCCTGCCCTGCCCCGGCCGCACGGCCCGGTGCCCCCCCCCCCCCCCCCCAAATCCACCCCGCAACCGGCGCAGGTACACCACCACTACCTGCTCGTACCCACGTGTGGGTGGAGAGAGACCACATGCATATTCCGTCTTTCTTGTTTGAGCAGTGCCCTGGTTGCTGGCTGTGCGGAAGGGTGTGGTTCGCCAGAACACTCTCCTCTCACATGGGTGGGTCCTCGACGAGGGGAGGGGAGGGGAGGGGAGGGTGCTCAAGTGGCTCCTGAGGGCCACGGCCAGGGCGGGGTGGAACTGACTGAACCGGTCACGCCTGGCGGGGCGGGGTGGCCCGCGGGGGGCCGACCTGCTATAGGACCGACTCAAGTTGGGTCTCCGAGCTCGATGGGGCCGCGAGCCAGCACATCGTAAATAAACCAATACCACTTAGACGCCTTAACGTTTGCTCGGAAAAATGTTGTGACGGGACAAGAACTTCACAGGAAGTTGTTGGTGGAGCTGGTCAATGACCGTCCGTATCGTAAACAGCGCCATTCAGTCACTGTTTTTGAAATTCGAAAAAAATTACCATACTTTTTTTCTGGTAATTTAAAGATTCCAGATTACGCGATAGTCTCTAGTTCGGTAAGTTTTGACCAGATCGCCTAAATTGCCATTATTTTTCATGGCTAAAAAAATTATCGTTAAAGAAGTAGTGGTAAAATTGTCACCTTTAATTTTTTATGGTAATAACCATGCTTCAAAACAATGTGGTTTCAGCAGGTGTTGGCACGTTCGCAGTTCTTCAGAGGTAGCCCGCTTCCTTGGCCCTGCGGGGGGCTGGTGGGGCGGAGGGGGTTACTAATGTCGAGTGAGCAGTGGGGGTTGACGCCTCTATGTATGTCACTTCAAACTCTTAATGCATTAGTGGAGGAGTTGGAGGGCGCCTGTGAAGTCGTGGGTAGGCAACCCCTTTCACTGGCGTGCGCTCTGGTGGCCGCTAGAGTGGCTGCAGTCTGCAGCTCTGCTTCCCTCGCTCGTCCCTCGATGAACGCGCATTGTGCCGCGCACAGTGTACAAGCATACTGATATTGATGTCGCACACTAGGAAGTTCATAACCGTCACATATTTGAGTTTGCTGTGTGCCGCTGCAAAAAATAATACCTGTTTTGGGAAGCCCTTCCCCAGAAACAGGGGTGAAGTAACACCAGTTTCAAAAATTTTGGGTCTCGTTCTGAGGGTTATGTGGGAATGCGTTTTAGAGTGTCCTGATCATTTGGTATAGCTCTCAAAATGACCATCCCAATATTCCAAAAGTGGCCTTACTTCACGCCTGTTTCTGGGGAAGGGCTCCCCAAAACAGGTATTATTTTTTACAGTGATGCGTTATAGAATACAATAAAGAGAACACGTGTGTCGTATGCATGCCCTCGCGGGCTGGTGTTGCGTGGAGGGGTGTGGTGGGGCGGGCTCTCCTTGTAACGGCCCATCTCGTGTGTCAAATAACCATCGCCACAACTCATCCTGAACGGCCGTGCATTGGCGCCGGGTGACGCAAACTGCGCACGTTGCGCTCCGCGTGTTATTGTCGTCGCCGCACTAGGCCAAGGGCCACCTCGACATTAAGGGGGAAAAACATGCATGACTGTTGTTTGGAAATTTCACAACAGAACCAATCTTGTGAAAGTTTCCTTTTCGATTTGGATCACTGCTAGGAAAAACCACAGAATTTACAACAGAAAAGTCTGGTCAACAAGTTGCCCGGACGTTCCGTACCAGGGAAAGTACAGAACCTCTTTACCTTTTTCTGCGATATCGGTGCATACTTTCTTATAGAATGTACGGAAAATTGTTACAGAATGTCCGTACATTTTCTGTACCCGACTTCCTGTACAGTTTCTGTGGTGAAGTGCAGATTTTTTTTCAGTGATGTTTGGTGTATGGTCAGTGTGGGTAATAAATGCACAGGGTAAAAACTGAACACCCCTTTGGAGCCGGTATTTGAACCAAAAGCTTGTACTTAACCGTCCTCATGAGATCATGACAAGCACCTGAGACGAAATAAATCGTCATATAGAGGTCAAGGGTTCAAATACCGACTCGAGAGGGGTGTTCAGTTTTTACCCTGTGCATTTATTACCCGCACCGATCCTACAGGATGAGGCTCGACGTTCGCTCTCTTCGTCTACGAGTTGTTTTCCTGTGCATTGGTGCGCCAACGCGGAGCTACGCCAAACCAAATCACGCCACGCCATGCCACGCCAAAGCAGGGGGAGGACGTGGTCTGGCGGGAGGCCCCTGGCCTGTCACGGAGTGACTTGAGGGGGCGGTGCCACGTCAATGGGCTGGCGAGGCCCCTGGCTGGGACCCGGCTCCACGCCCGGCCCGGCCCGGCCCGGCCCGGCGCCGACCTGCCTGCAGCCGCCACTTTGGAGAAGTCCACGCCGAGTGGCTGGCTGCCAGGTCTAGTGGTTGTAGCGGTCAGGGCGGGGCGGGGCAGGGCGGGGCGGGGCGGGGCCGGGCGGGGCGGGGCGGGGCCGGGCGGGGTGAGCGGGGCGGGGCGGCGATCATCCCCACCTAAATTATTGGACGCGAGCCACACCCTGTATGCTTGTCGATAGACTAGGCCTGGCGTGCTGTCGAGGCGGGGCGGGGCGGGGCGTGGCGGGGCGGGGCGGGTTGCCTACGGCCGGGCCGGACCCTGCGGTACGTCAGCCGCCCCGCCAGTGACCTGACGCCCACGGCCTCGCCAGGACTGGGCAGGGCAGGGCGAGTGCTCCTCAGCCGGCCCCACTCCTCGTAGTCGTCCTCGTCATGGGGCTGCAGTCCCTGCGGGGCGCGGGGCGGTGCGCGGGAGGCGGGCTGGGGCGCGGTGTGGGGCGGGGACCACCCCCGGGGCCCCTGGCCCGCCACGCGTCCAGCCTGTCCACCTACTCCAAGGAGCAGCCGGCCGCGGCCAAGCCAGCGCCGCTCCGCAGGCTGTCCTCACTGGTGAGCGCCCTCCGCCCTTTTCCACCTCCTCGCACCCGAAGTACCAGGAGTCAAAACTGTTGCTCCTCTTTAACCGGATATCACTTTGAAATGATCTCGCCGTTTAAACCGCATTTTTGTCTGATGGAAACTACGTATTTATTGTGATGGTGAAAGAAACAACATGATATTTTTTTCTTTAGTGAACAAAATAAATAAACTCCTTTGAGTGAATGGAAAGCGAGCGCCGCTTGCACGAGTCTGGGGATGCTTTTAATGTTGAGACGAGCTGAAGAGCTTTGTACACATCCTTCCATTTGCTCTTTTTTTCATTAAAAGAGGAAATCACTTTGTGTTTTTCAGCATGCCATCCGGCGGCAAAGCTGTTGTGCTCTCTTATTGCGCTTCTACATCCGGAAAGATACTGCTCCTGTGTGCTTGTGCGATGGTGCGCCGCCTTGGTGCGAGTCTGTCCTTTGACGTTTGTAGCACACGGCATCCGGCTCACTCGGCGAACACTGTCCAGGGCTCTCGTTGGTCAATCAATACACGTCGAGTCCTCGCCGAGCGGGACGTGTGCGTTGGGGAGAGGGGGAGGGGGAGGGAGGGAGGGGAAGGGGAGACGACACGCGAGCTGTCCGATGTGGTCCGTGCGCACCTGTTTGCGTGCGAATGGACTGCTGGAGAGCAGGCGGACTGTGTCGTCTCGTGTCGGGCTGCCTGGGATGGCGGAGCTTGGCAGAGTCTAAGAGAGAAGGAGAGGCCGGGGGGGGGGGAGATACTGGAAGGAGAGAGGCGACAACTGTCATGGCGGCAGTGGGCCTGGCAGCCGCAGGGATCCAGCTGGGGACAAGTGCCTCGCTGCCTGGGTGCGAGGTGACGGTGCGGGGTAGAGCGGACACAGCTGGATCCCAGGCCGGCAGCCGCCATGACAGTTTTCGCCTCTCTCATTCAAGGCTCTCTAGGGGGGAGGGGGGGGGGCTCTCGCCTCGACGTGTACGTAGTCTTCGGCCCGCCGCTCTCAGCCCTTTATCCTTTTATCATCATTAGTCATCCATCATTAGTCATGTTTCAACCTAACTCTTCGCCCCGGGCGGTGTGGGGCAGAGCGGGGTGGGGCGGGACTTACTGAGCTCCGCACTACTTGTAGCCTCTCTGCCGCGCCCTAATCTGCCCCCGGCTCCCCTTGACATGACATGGTGGCCGCGGCGTATCAGCTACCTCCTCCCCCACCCCCACCCCCACCCCCGGTCTGCCTGACGTGGCGTGGCGAGACGGTACACACTCCTAATCGCTTATTATCAACCCCCCAACTTTCGTAACGTATGAAAAGAACTATTCGTATTATGAACAATATTGTGCATACAACGAACCACTTGATTTTTTTTGCGTAGCTACGACGGTTGCTTTCTATTCATAGTACTTCCAAGTACACTCAGAGAGGCGCTACCTTGTTACAACGTGTGTTTCGTTGTCCGACCGCTAAATTTAATTTTCCTGAACCGAAGACATTTTCATAGGACCAATTCTACAATATTTACGTAGTCTCAACGAAATTTCACTGACTCAAGATCTTATCATTGTACGCAAGGAAATGCGAATCATTGGTACGATGAAAATTTCTTTATACGAAAACGAAAATTTACTGAGTATAGGTAGGAAATTTCTCATTGCTACAAAGAAGCCGGATTCTGGGAGTACTGAGCCAGGAGTTCCTAGTCACGGACACTCGGCCAGAGTGTATTTAATTTTCGCTCGCCTTTTCGCGCATAGGAACGCTGCATGAACTGCGCGCTTTAAAGCAATAACCCGCTGTCCGCGCGGGGCGAGCTTTGTGTTTTGAGTGTGTTGCTGCTTCGGGCTGAGCAAACTTTGTGATTGTAGGAACGCGCCGTGTTTTTCACGACCGTGTCCCTTTTGTTTGGCGCGCCGTGTGTGCTGGCCTAGTAGTAGTGTGTGGGCGCCACATCATCGGAGAGCCTGCTGCCCGAACCCGAAACCAACGGAGTGGAAGTGTTGTTGCAAGTTAGTTCTCTCACCTGCTGCGAGTGTGCCGCCGCCCCGCCCCGCCCCGCCCCGCCCCGCCCGGCCCAGGCCCGCCCCGCCCCGCCCCGCCCCACCCCGCCCCGCCCCGCCCCGCCCCGCCCCGCCCCGCCCCGCCCCATTACACCCCACCCAACCCGGCTACGCCTCGCCACCCAGCATTGCTCCGACTTTTTGTGAGGAAGTAAATGACGTTACTGCGCACCCCCCGATACCATACCACGAGCCGAGGCTTGCCCTATATCGGCCAGAGCAGATGAGATGACCGGACATAGTCTTCTTCGGCAGTCGCTCGTAAGCCGACGGACAATACTAGAGTTTGATGGTCTCGGCCGGCAGAGATACGCCCTCCTTTCCTCAAGGTCAGAGCATCCCTTTCCTTTTATCGAGGAACTCGCTTGATGCGCTGTCCTGTCCAAGTCCTGCACGGTCTTTTACTTGGGTGGCCGTTTTTGAAAGAAATGGGGTCTGTTTGGGTGGTTGGTATGCTAGCTGCCAGCAGTGATTACGTGAGCAAATAGTCAGAAAAGAGTTTGTTATTCCTATTCATTGAATGATCTTTGCACTGCCGTTCAAAGACCGCATTGTGAAATCACGATGCGGTCTTTTCGTTTTTTCCGCCGAGTCGCGAGGCGGAAGGAGGGAGGAGGCCGCCCCGCCCCGCCCCGCCGTTAGGCTCTGCTGCGAAGCTCGCCCCGCCTCGCTCTGAGGAAAGTCTGGAAATCCAAAGAGGGGTATGTCTGTAGAATGCGTGGAATGTGGCAAAGGGATGTGGCTTCCAGCCGCTTCCAGCGGAGTCAGCCTCGCCCCGCCCCGCCTCGCCCCACCCCACCTCGCCCCGCCCCGCCCCGCCCCGCCCCGCCGCGCCCCGCCAGCGGAACGCCTGCACCGTGCAGACGTAACAGAACAGGGTCGTGGATATCATGGCAGCCACTCCAGCATCCAACACAGAGCCCAGCCCATCTGGACCAACATAGCCTCGCAGCAGGTGGCCATTACCCGTGCTCTTGATGACGCCTCGCCTCTCTTGTGCCCAGCTAACCCGGGGCCTAATTCTTTCTCTCGGAGGCTGGGAGCGGTCCAGCTGCCCAGCTCTGTCTCCAGCTGGGCGCCCACTGATAGAGACGGGACGGGGAGGAGGGGAGGGGGCAGTGAGGATGAGGAGCCGGCAGGCTGCAGCAGCAACACCGAGCAGGCCTCGATGGGACGGAATCGATAGCGGCTATGTCAACAGCACAGTGTTCTCCGGGGAAGTACTCGCCATAGAGCCTTCACCGAACACTGAGGGGAGCGGTGCATATATGTTCACAACTTGATATATTAATGAAATATCTGAAGTGTTATTATTATTATTATTATTAATGATTATTGTGCACCCGGAAAACTGGGTTGTTGAATCAAGTTCAGTACAATGCTTAAATGGGTCTTTATCTTAAACGTTTATTGGAGTCTAAGTAGCCTTTTGAAGAGACTCTTTTGTCTAATGCTAAGAATAATCTTCTTGAAACAGGCCCAAATTTAGCTTGAATCTAGTACGGGTTGAAAGTTTATTTGCTGCAAATCAATTTTGCGAAATGAAACCACGCGTACATTCCACTTGATTCAAGAACCTCGGTTTCTGAGTGCACGATTTGTTCTTGACTTTTGACATTGGGGGTAACTTTTGGTGCGTTGGGGCTAGTTTTTCGACAATGACGCGTCTTATTCTCGGGGTCATAGTTCAGAGCTACGAGAACTATACAGGGTGGCTGGCCAGCGCCGTGAAATCTTGAAGTTAGACTAGCCCGGTGACAGCAGGCGAGCGGGTGAGCGGGC
>CABIKL010003343.1:0-11078 GCA_902196195.1 Aptinothrips rufus | reverse complement strand
GGGGGGGGGGGCGTCGCCATGGCGTCGCGACGCCCGCCGCGTCAGACACGCACATCACACTGCTCTCTCACTCACCTGCCGCTCTTGGTGATGACCATCTCGGTGCCCAGCTTGTGGAACTTGTCCCAGAGCTCCTTGCTCTCCAGGGTCACCTTGGGGTCGTCCACCACGCCGTCGTCCTCCATGGGGATGGGCCGCATGGGCCGCGGCACCATGGCGGGGTGGTGGCCGTGGTAGTGCGCGGCGATGGCCGCCGCCAGCACCACGTCCTCGGCCAGCGGGTAGGGGTGGCCGTGGGGGAGGCCGTGCGGCATGCCGGGGGGCGGCTGGCTGTGCGGCGCGTGGGCGGGGGGCAGGCGCGGCAGGAAGGGGTAGCAGGGCGGCGAGCTGTTGGCCGCCAGCGCCGCCAGGAAGTTGTAGGGCGGCATGCCCCGCTCCGCGCCCATCCCCTGGCCCAGCCCTTGGCCGAGCCCTTGGCCCAGCCCTTGGCCGTGCCTCAGCAGAGGGCTGTGCAGCATCCCGGGCGGCACCGGGCTGGTCTGCGGCGAGGAGAGGCTGTCGGGCCGCCCCGCGTTGCTGCTGGTCCGCCCCTCCTGCTCCGAGCCGTCCGAGTTGGCGCCGGGCGGCGTGCTGGGCGCCGTCAGCAGGGAGCTCACACTGCAACAAAACAAACACTGTCAAAATACACCGCAACAAAATTAACAACAACAAAATGATTTTATTTTTATTTTTGCCAAATTGGTTGTATTTTGAATTTTGTGAACGGGTGAGATATTTTCATTTTTTGTCCTCTTTTTTTGAGAACGGACAAGAGTGCGTTATTTTTTTCCGACTGCGATATTTCTGGACACATGCAAAGAGATGATGAGATTTTTTCCCAAACATAAAAGTATTTTTGATTGTTCGCGAGGGTCAAGTTAAGTTGCTTCTAGAGATATTACGAGCTAGGAACCAGGAAACCAGACCGCAATGACCGCCGCTCGTAGGCGAGGAGGGAGTGATCCGAGTGAGTGAGCTGAGCCGAGCCGAGCCGCGTGTTCAGCTCGGCCGTCAACTTAACAGGTGCCGCGCGGCGCGGCGAAATAACGCGAGAATTCACATGGCGCGGCAATTAGCGTGCCGGGCCTGGCGCGTCACGTTATGTGCTGTGTGCCATGGCGGGGCGGATGTCACGAAGGTATCACACCAGGACAATGCGAGGTGCCGGCACGCCACGCCCCGCCCCGCCACGCCACGCCACGCCACGCCACGCCACGCCACGCCACGCAGCACAGACACAGCAGAGGGCTCCAAACACCACTCTGACACACTCCGTCGCGATCACAGAGAGGTCCCTCTTCTGCACAAGCTTAATGTTATCCCAATGTTTCCACTGTTTCCCTATAGTTATCCTTTTCCAGCAAAGTGATACGGTATAATTCAATGTCATCCCTCTGTTTTCAAAGTTTTCTCTATTAAACCTGAAATTATTTTTTCGCATATTATTATCTTTTAGTCAGTTGCTCTCCAATATTATCCCATATTCTCGTGTTTTCAGCCGCACACAGTTAAGGAGCATCTCTTCTCGATAACGACAGGAACTTTTCAAAAGCAGCACTGCCAGTGAGTCAGTCGACGAGCACGAGCTGCTGCTGCTTTCCAGAGCATCTCTTTTATAAATGTGCCTCGCGTTCGTATTAGATTCGCTGATGAAACAACTAACATGAGCTGCACGTAGGACAGCGGCACGGCGCGGTGCTCTGATTCGTGACTAGCGATACGGGGCTGCTCGTCAGTTGACGTGGCCGATTGTCACTTTCTGGATGATGGAACCCGCAAGATAAACAATGCGACAACATTTCAGAGCGGGCGCCTGTTGGAATTCATAACGTAAAGTCCGCACGTTGCGAGAGCTGCACGTCACATTTGGGACAGACTTCACAGACTTCAGTGGCGCAAAACCAAAATCAACAGTCTGGGAAACTCAAATACCCGAAAACAAAAACACAAAGTATATATAGAAAGCATTTCAGGCGGTCATTCTGAGACCTATCAGGAAGCTGCGAAACTCTTTAAATAGGTCTCAAGATAGCCTTCAAAAATATTGCGCTGACCTTGGCTTATGGACTGAAATGTCCCAGAATCTTGGTTTTGATTTTTTTATGCGTATTTTACACATTTCAGTGGAACTACCAGATTGTTTTGCATTTGAAGTCACAGCAATGCCGCAGCGTAGGGATTTATCCACACGCCACGCCACGCCACGCCAGGCTCCCCCCCCCCCCAACCCCCCTTTCCCCTACCCCTCTCCCGGTCCACTGCGGCTATGGAGAAGGTGAAACGGACACTAATGGCTCGGTCTGCCCCTGATTGGTCGGCGCTGGACGGGGGAGGGGGGAGGGGGGGGGGGGGACTAGCAGCTCGGGGCCGGATTCCCATGACGCGTGTGTGGTCCACGCTTACGGCCGGCTCTGGATCGCCGTGGCCCATGGCCCCATGGCGGGGACCCCACACCGCACCGCCACATATCTCTCATTTCCGCCGGAATGCGCGCGTTCTGCGCATACTGAAAGCCGACGGTTCGCGGACAGACTTTGGTCAACCCTCCCGCACCCGCAGAGCCTCGGTTGGAAGAACAAAAACAATAATAATTGGCCACGTTAAATACACGACAGCTAGTTCACACAAGAGGACGGTCCTCACAAGTGAAAAGAGAAGAAAGAATTTCGCGCTTTCTTTGAATGTATCTGCACCGGCCCCGCCGGCTCCAACCCTTCACTTCCAGCCCCCGCCCCGCCCCGCCCCGCCCCGCCAGGGGTGCGGGTCGTTGGGGCGGTCGCACGTGAAAGTCGCGTCTTGTCAGCCAATGTGCAGCACAGTCAGCACAGTCAACTCCCAGCGCCGAGGCGAGGCGCGCCCAGCTCAAAGGCGAGATGTTTTCCGGATATCCGTCGCTACCTCCCCTCCCCTCCCTCGACACTGCTTCTCCATGAAAAGAGCCCAAACTACTGTACCTGCTCCATCAGATCAGTGCAGCACACGAAGAAGAACAGGAAGAAGAGGAGGAGATAAGGAAGCAACGCTGTGTGTTGTGTGAGAGAGAGAAAAAGAAAGAGGGAGAGAGAGAGAGGGAAGGGGAGGCCATCGCCACACCTCGCCTCACCTCAGCCTCCATTCAGACTTGGAAATAAAGAAAGATCTCACCCCGCCCCGCCCCGCCCCAACCAGGCCCCCTAGATGTTGATTTGCGCGCGGTTAATCGCATCAGTTTCTTTGCAAGCTGGCCGCCATTGATTCTCCGTGGATTCTCTCCTCTCTAGCGCTGCTCAGGGCGCCGTGAAGGATAGGATGGGGCGGGGCGGGGCCGGGCGGGGTGGGGTGGGGCGGGGCGGCTCCGTCCGGCTGCGACACGGGACGACAGGGCAGGGCGGGGCGGGGCGGGGCAGACCTACAGGATCCAGCACAACGGCCTGCCGATCAGTTTTCTGCGGTTTTTGCAAGGCGCAGGAAGGGCGTGGCGGGGTGTGGCGGGGTGTGGCGGGGTGCGGCGGCGCTACGCTGCTCTGCTCTGCTCTGCCAGCCTAGCCCTCTTCTGCCTGCTGCCTCTGCCAGGGATGCCGAATTGTTTTCCCTCTCGAGTCGAGGCGTAGCGTGGCGTGGCGGGGCGTAGCGGGGCGTTTCGCACAGTTCCGACTCAACTCCCGCGTAAGAGGGGCTGGTTGGCGTGAGCGCCCGGCTCGGCTCGGCCCAGTCACCCTCTGAGCCCTTCCTTCTCCTGTGCTCCCTCACATCTTCGCCCTCGAAGACCTGCCCCGCGCTCTTCTCACACGCGGCCCTTTGACTAGTTAAGATTGTTACGTTATTGGCACAAAACAGCGGCAAAATGACGTCGCGCTCACAGGGGCGGGACGAGGAGCAAGCCTTCCCTCCCAGCCCTCGGCTGGGCCTCGACATGTCAACCATGAACCTGTTGGCTAGGAACGCTTTTCAGAACACGAGGCCCGTTTTTTTCCGAATGGACACTCATCTGGACAACTGACGGCAAAATACAAATGTGTGTGCAGAGCACGCCACGCTATCATTCCGAGGAAATCTGAATTAACTCAGTCGAAATCTCGGCGTGATTGAGACGATTCAAGCAGCGCGTGTGCACAAATTGCCCCAGTGAAACACGCCTCAAAACGTCCACAAAACCAACTACATACATGTAGCCAAAAGACCGTGTTACATTCAGCACGATGAAACGGCAAGGAGCACGCAGTCCGCTTAGGAGCGACACGGAGGTCATCTGGGAATTCAACACCCTTTTGTCTTTAATATTTTGGAACGCGCGGCTTGAGATAAGATAAAGTTATGGAAGACGTCTCGCCGCATTCTCAGACGTTTGTATGGTTACCAGAGATGGGATGGTTACATAACGCGGAGACAAGCGACTGCCGGCGTGAAACGGTAATATGAGTAAAAAATAGACCAATATTCGTCCAAAATTTGACGTAAACAAGAGAAAAAAGGAAATGTTTCCCTATATACCCATATTTACCGATATTTACCCGCATTTTTTACAAATTTTTGGCAATAATTAGTAAAGTACGGGACAGTTTAGATATTTTGTCATGTTTACGACAAGTTTTGGACAAATGCTGATTAATATGAGTAACTTACATTTAAAGAAATATGTCTGTTTCACGCGGAAGGGGAGATTGATTCGCGCTGCGATTTCCGTCTCCGAATGCGCAAGACACAGCTTATTGAAACTCATACGACATGTTATTCGCTATGGCTCCTGCATCGCAGAAAGGAATTTCACTCTACGTCACAGCTGAAAAGCAGAAGTAATTCTTCGCAAAAATTTGCAAGAACAACTGATTTCCGTAGTTTAGGGTCGAAGCGCCACGAAACGCAGTCAAGGTTCTGTTGCATTTTTGTCAGTATACTGTCAGGAGTTTAAGCAACAATAAAACTAATTTTTCGATTTCTACAAATCACTGACCTAACGTTTTGGAATGTTACTAATTATCCCACGAATAATAGTTCTTGACAAACAAAATTATTTTCAATGACGAACAAAAAATTTATAAGATACTCAGTATCCACAGATAAAATAGAGAATAAGAGTCTGAGAGTGCACTAAGCTGTTCACTCGCTCAATTCGATGCGCCCTCTCCTCTCACATAGTCTCAGAGACACATTCCTCGAGGCTACCCTCCACTTCCGCCCCGCAAGGCAGGGCAAGGCAGGGCCGGGCACGCAAGGGGTCTGTACTCCTGATAGCGGGGGACTCCCACTTTCGGGAAGAGGGCCATTCGGCCTGTTTGTTTACAGTGAGGTCTACCTCCTGGTTAGCTACCCGAGTAGGGAAGAGAGCGGAGGTGGGGCCTACTGATACTGGGTGAAGAAACAAACTCCGCCCGGTCTAGAGTTATACCAAGCCCACGACGCCGAGCATAGAAATGAATGAAACAAAACCGCGTCGCGCCAGAAAATGGGCACCAAGTCAAACAATGCAAACGCGACAACGGTTTGAACAACATAACTTTCAAGAGTAAAATGCAAACGTTGGCGTCGACGGTAGCTTAGACAGAGGAATTCAACTTGCGTGACTTAATTTAAATGTCGACAACACTGCAGCGTCGAAACGCATCTAAACACCTTAACGGGATCATCGATTCTCGATTGGTTCACAGAGAAACCAAAATCCAGAATACAGATCCTGGGGAAACGCAAACCAGAAACCAAGGGTAAAATAGTATTTTTAAAAGGTCACATTCTGACTTATTCCTAAACGCGTTTTTTTCCTTTTTCGACAATTTAAAATAGGTCTCAAAATGATTTTTAAAATTAGTTTTGTACCCTTGTTTCGGGACGGTTGAGCTATGGTCCAGATTCTGGGTTTTTGTTTTTCTGTGTTCGCCGGATGTCCGGACACAACGAGTATAACGAGGGTGAGATCGAATGCGAGTAACACACAGAGGTGGTCCAAAATAACAAGTATCGACAAGGTGGCTGCCTAACCCTCACTCTCTAAGTACCGTAATTTGTGAGTGCCGGGGTAGGGAGGGCCGGGTCGAGGTAAGGTATCATTTTCTACCGTCCCGTACCTAACTAGACAAAAAAAGGACCGAGTTATTTGGTTACGCTCGGAGCTTCCTCCGCATTGTGACGACACTTTAACTTAATTGCGTCAAACATAGGTATTATGGTTGAGGTTGTATTGTACCGAGGTGTACGCGGGCCGCAGGTAGTAACACATCACGCTTGTCAGGGCCGTTGAATAAACGGCCCTTTCCAAAGCGTTCGCTTAATGACACGGTTAGGATGAATGACTCGCCGTCCACTCAGCGGTTGGTCCGAGAGGTCAGTCAGTCATGCAATCATCTAAATTAGTTTTTGTTTAAAATATCGATACTTTTCTTCGCTTTCGAAAGAAATTGAAAATCACCGGAGCTGCGTAGTACTGCAATAGTCATGAAGAGACTACAAACACTAATGTTTCAGCTAAACTGTTTATTATATTGCCGATAATCCTATGTAACCATGTAATCCCGGGCACATATTTTAATCAAGTGACTGACGCCTTGGGTTAGTTATTACAGTAAGTAGATCCGGGGGCAGATTTTGAAATATTTCACCGTGGAGCGAATGACGCCACTAAGTTTCTAAAAGCGATTTAAAAGCGTAATATCCTGCAAAACATTGGGACGGCGCGTTCTAAACAGCTCGCTCAGTGAAGAACAAGAGCGAAGAGCAACCTATAAACCGAAATGCTATACCCCGAGGAATTGCAAAATAAAAGCATGCGGCACTTCTCTTCCATTGTCATCGCGCTGGCAGAAATTACTGCAATAAATACGGTCCCGTGGAGAGACAGAGAGCTTAGAGAAGGTGAGGCGGCCTAATATTGGATGCCGCCGACGCCGAAAAGCAGCATAAAGCGCGCGTTTCTCTCCCTTCCGTGGAGGCCGTCGTGAAAATTAATTACTACTATCAAGTTTCAGGCCAACCGAACAGGACTAGACTTTCAGAGTGAATACGCCACTCAATTTACCGACAAAAGCGTTAATACCGCGCGCAAATGTCGGAGAAATTTTTCGAGCATGAAATTCTGCGAAAATGTGATAGCGTCAAATCGATAGTATTTCAAGCAACATAACACGCCCGTGAGATGTTTACATATAACTCACGGTAACTTAAAAAGTTGAACGACCTCTTTCGGCAGTTTAAGAAATTTCACGGAAACGGAACTGAGTGCAATTCTATTCCATGGGTTTTCGGTATACTGATTTTAACCTTGCGGATAATTCAAAAATTAAATCTTGAATAAACTACGAAACCGATGCATCACTATCATTACCGAAATAGTTTGGTATCCTCCGACTGGATGCTTATTCCTATCGCGGCAATGCTATTTTCCCGATAAATACCGTCATCACTATTCCCTAGCTAACTCCTAGTCTCGTCCTAGACACGGCCGTGTTTACCTGAAGTCGGTGGGCCTTTGCTGCTGCAGCAGGAATGGGTGATACGCCATGGGGTGGTGCGGCTGCGGCGGCGGCGACGCCGAAGTCATCACTGTGTCGGTACACGCGGGCGGCGGAGACACGGGGACCACGTTGGACTGTTCAAACCTCATGGGGTCGGCCGGGGGGAGACTGGTGCTAGTGCAGAGGCGAGGACAGCCACCGCCTCACCAACACCTCACTCGCCATCACTGCGGGGGGTCTCCATGGCACTGCACTGCACGGCACTAGCACTTCAAAGCACCTTCACGTCGCGCACGCTCGGCTCACGCTCAGCTCACGCTCTGCGCGCGCACACGCACTGACACGGCCAAGTGTTGGGCTCGGAGTGGATCGCGCCGCGAGCGAGCGGGGCGGGGGTGTGCTGCCCTGCCGGGCGGGGCGGGTCGGGGCGGCGCGGGGCGGCGCGGGGCGGCGAGAGGCGGTGGTTACCGGCCGCGCTAAAAGTGGCAGCCGCCGTGGTGGTCTTCCGACCCGAGGTGGCGAAAAGTAGGGGGCAGATACGCCCGGTGTCGATGGAGGGGATTGGGGGTGGAGACCCCACCCGCGAGAGGGGAGGGCGGGGAGGGGGAGGCGACCGCGTCGTCGTGAAGGTGTCGCGGCCGGGGGCGGCCGGGGGCGGGATCACTGGGGGCGGGGCGGTGTCTTCGGCACGGTCTTGGCGCCTCACTGCACTCACAGGGTTCCGAGGTGCACGTCCCCGTTAGACTATCCACTTTGAATCTTGAGTCACTGTCACTGTCGCTGCACGGTTCACTTCCACTTGTGGCGCGGCGCTGGGGCCGGGCGAGACGGTCGGGTCGGGTCGGACGAGACGAGCTACTCGGCACCTCCTCGCGTCGTGTTCGGATCCTCACTGCAGGCTGCAGCACGGCCGCCCGGCGCTCAGCGCTCAGCTCGGCACCGCTCCCCACCTCGCACCCGAACGTGCCAGAGTGTGAAGCCCTCCCCCCTCTTCTCACGCCGAGCTGCCGCCTCCGCCCCACCAGGCAAACCCAAAACTCTGACGCCTCCGGGCCTCCGGGTCTTAACACTCCCCTCCACCAGCGCGCGGCTCGTTCCGTCCTTCTCGCTCCGCCCGCCGCGCGCCTCGCTCCGTCTCGCTCGCGCCGTCTCTTGACACCCCGCAGTGATAATGACTCGCATCCTCGAGCGCCGCGATTGGTCAACACACGGCCAGCCAATCCTGGGCCGCCTCCCCGCCGCCGCCCCGCGCGCCCCTCCCGCTGCGCTGCCTGCCGCGACCGCACATTCACACACCAGTCGGATCACACTTGACGCCTCCGACCCGCTCCCCCCGCCCCGCCCCGCCCCGCCCCGCCCGGCGGCCAGCGGCGCGCAGTGGCCGCCAGAGGGCAGTACGTGCCGCGCCCGGGCCGCGCCGCGGCGCCGCAGTGCGCGTGCGTCGAGGGAGGGGAGGGGGCCGGCGGGTGGAGGGGGGCGCTGGAGGGGATGAGCGGGCGAGTCGCCTGGAGGGGGAGAGGCGTGGCGAGCCGAGCCGAGCCGAGAGAAGCGGCGCCTGTCTCGCCCAGCACCTCGAGGGTGCGACGGAGACGGACGCGTCCCGCCGCGCTGGACAGCGAGAGCGACAAGGACAGCGATAGACGTGTCAGCGCGCCGCGCCTCTCCGCGGTGCCGCGCTCGGCGCCGAGTTCAGCGCCGCCACGGACCAGCGCCGCTCGGGGCGGGGCGGGGCGGGGCGGGGCGGGGCGGGGCGGGGCGGGCCCGGTTCAATGCCTGACGCTTCCCTCCACATTAGTTACTGTATCTCTAGTTATTTGGGCCGCGCGCACTGCTCAATTCGCCGCCGCACTCCCGGTACACCTTCATGAATGGGCCGAGTTTGACTCACTAGTTTAGTTGCCTAACGTCAAGAAAAAAAGAAGTCGGGTTGTCGTTCTGGCAAAAAAAAATTGCGAAGAAAAAAATTATAACAGTTAATTTGGGTCCATTGAACTAGGTACAGTTTTCAAGTGCAGGTCTCCCATGTCAAATTATCGGAGCTAAACGGTCTAAGCCGGCCGGGCCGGGCGGTAAATTTCATCGCGGGTCGCGATCCATTACCAGAAGGCCTTAGTTCGCCACCCTAGCTCTTGCTCGGGGCGGGGCGGGAAGCAAACAGACGGGCTGGCTGGCTCCAGTCACTTGCACCCTAATTAAAACGAGCCAATCCTTTCTCCCTCGGTTAAGCCCCGCCCGACTCGACCACCACCAGCAGCGGGCGACCCAACCCTCCTCCAAAGAGTTTTCAAGGACGAGCTGCAAATTTAATTTTTCTCCTCGCTTGAGCTGAAGGAAACTTTTTGGGCTAAGAAAATAGGAGGAGCAAATAATAGGAACCAGTCGCGTTCGTTGATGAAATGTTGGCAAGATGTTTTCTTTTTAGTTTTTGTCACCGTTTTGAAATACTGCAGACGATTTCTGCAAAACAAATTCAACTGCTGAGATGGCCCGGCCCGGCCACACGTTGTGGTGGCTTTGGGACACTGTCCGGATGGAAGTCGCTCACTGAGGCAGTCAGATGGCACCCGCCGGCAGCCAGCAGTAATAGCGGGGCACTCATGACACTAAAGCAGCAGGAGATGCGGGACGCGACGGGACGCGCCATGTCAGACCGACGTCGTTAAAAGTCGTTAAACTTGCCTAATTGCCCCCTGATGATCATTGATGAGGTTGGGTGGCGGACGTGTCGCAGCGTCCTCGCCCGCTGCCTCGACGGACACCTCGCCGCGCCACGCCACGCCACGCCACGCCGCACCACGCCGCGCCACGCCACGTCGACCGTCAGGTACTCGGTATGGAATAATTATGAGGCGGGGTACTGATACTGCTGATGGCGAAAGAGATTAAAACTTGATCAGTTCCCATGTGTGTGGTCCAGAGCTGTTTGTTAAACATTGGACCTCCACCGCGACCTCCACAAAATATATTTATTTTAAAGAATACCTCTTTGAAAACATGCACCATGCCTCTATCGAAACTTTTCGTCTGGGGAGGAGCGATAGCGATAGTCATGAAATTCTGAACCAAAAATTTAAGTTTAGTATACAAAATTTTTCCACTGCAAAGCTTGAGATAAAAAGTTACTTTTAAAAAACAAAACGGTACAAATCCATCCTTGAGTTTAAATTATTAGCAAAAAGCAATAAAAACAAATTTTAGTAGCATTGCTAGCAGAGTTAATTTCTTACGATTAACCCCAGAACCGCCATAAACTTACGAACAGAGCCGTTCGTGTAAGGATCAAATTTGTTTCCAATCGATTATCGAGCATAAGTTCCCTATCTCCAGCCAGCAGCTGGGCCGTGCAGGACTTGGTCACACTCTCGGCGCAAAGGCTTACTGCGGCAGCTGGGCTGGGCAGGGCGGCCGCCCGTATGGTGTGTCTGTACGTACCGGCCCGGCCCGGCACGGCGCGGCACGGCACGGCTCGGCACGGCCCCACGTTCATCGCTCTTCCACTCAATTGTCTGCTCGTTACATGGTGGGCGTTGTTTTGAATCGTGCTGCTTGGCTGCGTCGCCCGCGCGGGCCGCCGGGCCCTGGCCGGCCCTGGCCAGCCGGGGGGGGGGGGGGGGGGGG
>CABIKL010003342.1:0-11079 GCA_902196195.1 Aptinothrips rufus | reverse complement strand
CCCCCCCCCCCCCCCCCCCCCCCCCGTAAGGCGAACAGCCTAACTTTATCATGATTTTGGTATCGGACCATAAGGCAGGCTCGGACCACCTCCCCGCCTTTAAGAGCCTTACGTAATTTATGGACAACCCCTAAGTTGACTGAATCGGTGTAGTCGAGGCTTTTGATTTTGATACTGAAACATGCGATTCCCGCTTCTGGAGACACTTTAACTTTCAGGTTGATGAATGCCGAGATTGTGGGAAGTAGACAACACTGCACTGGGAAGAATGTGTCGCAATGCCAAAAGACTGCGAACTTTTCTTTTTCTGCATGATAGCAATGAACCTATCTAATCACTTTAGGATCAGAACTAACTGGTATTTTATTATATATCTCTTTAGTGAGAGACTTTTATTAGTATCCTTGGTAGCTAAATACCATATGGTGTTACTTTTTTTTAACATTTATAGAGTTAGTAGTTATGAGCTTGAAGGCAGGAAGCCTCTTTAAGCGTACGTCACTAAGCTATCTCCATTAATCTATATGCCTCTCGATTAGAATGAGTGTGCCCGACCGGAGCTCTTTTATTACTGCTTTGCTAAGTGTTTGGTATTTTGTTCCAGGTTCTGCTGGCGGCCGCACCGTAAAAACCTGGCCATGGAGTAGCCGCAGTCCCACACAGACAACTTCCCGTCGCATCCGGCAGCACCATGGAGTTTTCGGAGGCCTTCCGATCAGAAGACATCTCGAAGACGGACTTCTTTGACTTCGTGGTGACGCCAGAAGACATGGGAAACGACATAGTGCTGCACAACAATTTCCCCTGGTCTCGCAAATCCATGGGACTGTTCGCCAACAACAACAACAATTGCGCTGGCGCTGACGACGCGAATGGGTCCGCTAACCATGGCCCCGCGCTGCACTCCACCAAGGAGACCAACAACAACAACATCCTGCCAAACTTCGGAGATGAGAACTTCTGGGACGGCTCAGCGTCGGCGAAAGCGGCGTTCGCAGCCGCCGCGGCCGCCGTCAACGTGAAGATGGAGTCCCCCACCCTGGAGGACATCAACGACATCTGCTGGTCGTCCGAGTCAGACGAGCAGAGCAGGAGCAACCAAAGAGTCCGCAGCAAGGACGACACGGACGGCTCGATATACACGCTGACCGTGGAGCCGGCCACGAGCACGGCGCCGCCGACCTGGTACAGGCCGCCTGACCTCAGCAGCATCCTGAGGGAGGGCGACGAGCACCTGAGGCAGGCCATGTCGGCCATGGATCCCGGCGGCCAGTACCAGACACCCTTGGACATCGACTCCATCATCAGCATCCTGCCCAGCCTGCCCTCCATGGCGGAGACTCTGAGCGAGCAGGGCCACACCCTGTTCAGTCCGACGCCCGAGGCGGCCGGCGACGTCCTGCCCAACGGGATGATGGTTTCCAGCAAGCTCTCCGGCTGTGAGGACAGCGGCTTCGTGGAGAGCAAGGAGGAAGTCCGGAGCCAACTCAAGGCGGCCCCCCCGCAGAGCCAGCGGCTGCAGGGGCAGGCCAACCAGGAGCAGACCCACCAGGAGCAGACCCACCAGGGGCAGGCCCACCAGGGACAGGCCCACCAGGGACAGGCCCACCAGGGGCAGGCCCATCCCGTCCAGGCCCACAGTCAGGAGCAGAGCCCCCCCGCAGAGCTCGACGACGGGCGGCAGCAGGCCGGCTTCAGCGAGAACAACAACGACTGGTCCTTCTCCAACAACGAGAGCAGCGCGGAGTCCCTCCTCCGCAGCGCGCTGCAGGGGGGCAAGTCCTTCCTCAGCCAGTACAGCCAGCACCACATGGACAGCAAGACGCTGACCGAGCTGCAGTCGGGGCTGCCGCCCGGCCTGTCCCCGGGCCTGTCCCCGGGGCTGTCCCCCGGACAGCACGCCTCGCTCGGCCTCTACATGGGCGGCGACGGCATGCTGGCCATGGACAGCTCCGTGCTGCTGTTCGACGACAGCGGCGGCGGCATGTACAGCAGCGGCCCCGCCTCGTCCACGTCGCAGTGCATGGACGACATCCTGCTCTCCCCCCTGGACGACTACGAGAAGCTCAAGATGATCGAGAACGAGGTGGCCGAGTCGGCCAAGCGGTACGGTGGCCTGGAGGGCGGCGCGGTGAACGGCCTCGGCCCCGCCGCCTCCCCGTACAGCGTCCCGGTGGCGGCGGCCGCGCACTCCAGCACGCCGTCGAAGCCCAAGAAGAAGAGCAGCAGGAAGAGCGGCGACCGGCCGCCCGCCTCCAAGGCCAAGGCCGCGACGGGGTCCTCCGCCGTCGCCTCGGGTGTGCTCGGCTCGGCGGGCTCGTTGCCTACCTCGAACGGCGCGCGGCGGGAGCGGTCGCTGCACCACTGCACGATATGCAGCAAGGCGTTCAAGGACAAGTACTCAGTGAACGTGCACATACGGACTCACACCGGCGAGAAGCCCTTCGCGTGCTCGGTGTGCGGCAAGAGCTTCCGACAGAAGGCGCACCTCGCCAAGCACTACCACACCCACATAGTTCAAAAGACAAGCGAGCCCCTGGGCCCGCCGGGCCCTTCCAAGGCCGTCCCTACCAAGGCGAGATAGCACTCGCTGCCTGTGTTTTACTCGAAGAGCACACCGACTGCCTCCCGGCTTAGAACTTCCCAATGTTTGCGCGAACAACGAAAAATGAATAACATATTCTCAAAGCGTACGAAATTTACAGATCGAATTCAGTTATCAATAATTGGAGAGGCAGTCTGTGCCAACGAGTTCGTGCCAAAAGCTCGGCAGTGGGATTAGCCTTATAAAAGTAAGCTTAGTAATCAAGAACTCCATGACAAAGATAAAATAATTGTTCCTATAACTCTCACTTCACGAGCTGTGATCGTCTGTTAGTTTTTACAAGTTTATTGTTGTTTTTGTTGTTGTTATTGTGACTTCACGGTGTACATTTTTGTGATGAGCCCCTTATCTTTAAAGAAAGACAAATATTTTTGTACGTACTGTTTTATTCTAGTGGAACCATTGAGATCCATGAAAACTTTTTCAGAGCTCTTCTAAACGATTTTGATCTGTCTTAAAACGTTTCAGAACAACAGAGCTATCTTATTTACTTATTTGAAATGCCAGTGTATGTACATGTTCTTGTAAATAATGTGTAATTAAGAGCTAGTGGTACTTCTTGTTTGTGCCGTATGATTTAGCTGATCAATACCAGTGAGTAGCCTGATGCGGTTTCTCTGTACACTGTAAAAAATTAAGAACTCATTTTGATTTCAATTTTTCTTTCAACAATGTAATTGCCTCTTGATGACAATGTCTTTACTCGCATTATATGCATAGAAATTTTGAAGACGATTCTATCGTCACATATGATGACCGTGTCTTTTAACTGACAAGGATTTGTCGTCGTTTCCCGACTATGAAAATGTCGTCAGAATTTTTGCCAAGTGACGACAGATTTTTACAGTGTTGTCGTTTCTATGTTTGTTCCGTTTATTCCAGAAGCGATGTTTTCTTTTTTCACCTTATGAACCAAGAATGCTGAAACGAATTGATCTCACTGCATCAGACTCTTGGCATCAATTTTGATCGTGGTCTTGTGTGTTTTGTAATTGTATTTGAACATGTGATAAACCAAAACGTAAGTTCGTAAGAAATTTTCTCATTAAGGACCAACCCCTTGTAAAAACACGTCAGGTATCTTAAATCAAACTTATGTCTTTTTTTGTAAAAATGTTCATATTGTATTTTTTATTTATTGTTTTTGTATGTTTGTACGAAGTGGACAATTGCCCTTGCGGCTTTTTTTTAGTAATTAATAAGAATTACAGTTCAAAATTTCACCAGTTTCTTTTTTGTTCCTGACAACTACTTGCTTTCATTACTGATATGAAACGATATATATAGAACGAACTGCGAATAAGGCGCTTGACTTCCCAAGGACTTGTCTTGGCAGACACTTCACGAGAGCGATAGGACGCTGAGACGAGCGAGCAGCTGAACGAGCCCTGCAGGCCGCCCCGCTCCGCCCCGCCCCACCCCGCCACTGTGAGGTGCCGTGCCGTAGGAAACACATTGTTCCCCTCGGGTGCCTCTTCAAGACGAGATATTAAACGGAGTGAAAACGGTCTTCGCATTTAAATGTCACGCTGCGGATCGCGCGAGAGAGTTGGTCGTGACACTACCAACGCCTCCCCCACACCCTCGTCATCAAAACGATCTCGTTTCGACGCACACTAGTGGATATATCTTAGCGAAATCTTCGCTACAGAATAAATATTAAGCAAGATGCTTTTTATTTTGATGGAATGGGATTCTTGTCTCCCAAGCGCGGCCCAGATGAGGTGAACTCCACTGAAAAACCAAATCCCAGGTTCTGAGGCAACCCGACCTCGAAACTAAGGTTAAAAAAAATAGTTTTGACGGTCACTTTGAGAGTCATTTCAAAACGGGTTTTGTAGCTTCATTGTCATTTTGGAATAAGTCGCAATATGACCTCCGAAAATACTTTTTAAATCCTTGGTTTCTGTGCTGGGTTGCCGCAGAACCCCGGTTTTGGGTTACCAGTGCAGAGCAAGGGGTATCGATAATTCAGTTAGGAGTACAGGAAGCACACTCCGCTCGATAGGGTGGGTCAGTGTCTGGGAGCGGATGCGTGACGGATGGATTGCAGTTGCGAGCCTTGGCCGTGGTCTGCTACAGGCGGCTGGCTCCGGGGTCCCAGCTCCGGGCTCCGGGCTCCCGGCTCCGGACGGGCCAAGTTCACGGAGAACCAGCCGCTGACTGGGCCGTCTGGCCCCGCCTCGCCGCCACGCCGGGCCGCGTTTGTTTTTGTTGTTTTCTTGCATCGAGATGAATGCACTTCCAGGAAAATTAATAATTGACCTGACAGCGTGGCAAGCAGCCGCGCCCCCCTCCCGAAAATTATTAGCAGCGTCTCCTTGCGGACACTTCCCTCTTCTGTTTCGGGAACTCGTTAGGCTTGCGGCGTGGCGGGGCGTGGCGGTGCTGCTGCTCTGATTGATCACGCTCTCTGTCTGAGTTGTTTTGGGAGAACGGTAAGGGTTCTGTCAGGCGAAGGAGCGTTACCCTTGCGCTCACTGAGATCAACTCGAATCAGCAACAAATTAGTTGCCGTTTTGTGATGAGGTAGAAAAAATTGGTTACTAAGTCTTAGACATGCTTGAAAACGTTACGAAGTCTGAACAAAAAAAGATTTTAGACATTTGGAAGCAAAGGGCCTCAACTAATTGAAAGGGTCGGTCAGAAATTTTTCAGGAAACATTTCTAAAACGCGGAGAAGTTCTTAATATTTACCTTTTTTAAAATAGAAAATTTCTTAAAAGATATATTTTAAATTGGGCTTGTTTCGTTATCTGTCCGGGACACTTTCCGACCAGGCTACAGGGAGTGAATGGGAATGCAGACAACAGTGCAGCACCGGTCGAACTCTTTATTCAATGAGTCCCAGTGCAACCCGCCGGCTGCAGCTCGGAGACATTAGGGAGAGAGAGCGAGTGGCCGGATGGACAGTAGTACAGTGCAGAGAAAAGTCTACATCTCTTTACGGGCAGCCGACTTTCTTGCATCTCGAATACAGACGCCCCGCCCTGCCCCGCGCCGCCCCGCCCCGCCCCACTGGGAACGCATAACAAGATGTCATAAAACTTCATCTAGATGCCTTCCATCCGTCCGGCGCGGCGCCCCGTCCTGATACCTGTCGGCTTATCAATGTGTTCCAAAGGTTTCCATTGTTGCAGGTAGAGTTTCGCGGTTCGCGGCGTGGCGTGGCGTGACGTGGCGTGGCGTGGCGTGGCGTGGCGTGGCGTGGCGTGGCGTGGCGTGGCGTGGCGTCGGTATGGTCAGCGACGCTCCGCGCTCCGCCACGCCCAGCCGCGACGGACCACGCCGCGCCGTGCCGCTCGTCAACCTATTATTTGCCTGTTTTACGGCCAATTAGCTGCAGCCAGGAAACGCCGCCCGGTCTGCATGTGTGCGTGTGAGTGAGGGGGGGGGGGGGGGGGGGGGGGGGGGGGGGGGGGGGGATATTGTTCGCAGTGGTCATATTACGCCGAGCCGGTCGGCTCCGAGCAGGAAATGAAAAATCGATCGGCAGCCGAAAGCATTAGGAGGTCGGTCGCTCATAATGGGACCCCCGTTGGCAGCTGATTCCAGTGGGGCTCCAGCGGAGTACAGCACTGGAAGGAGACAGATACATCAATCGCGAAATTTCTCATACCGGGCAGCAGTCCCTCATAGCGTATAGGTAGCCCCGTATACCTCGCCCTAGTCAAGATGGCCGCCGGGCGGACGCCTGTGATATTTATTTCTTGTCCGCTTCCAGCAGTGCTTTACAGCGGTGCAGCTGCGCGTGTGGAGCTGGAGCAGTCAGTCTTGTCTAGCGTGTGGCTCGCTACGCAGAGGGAAGTACAGCATCGCACTATACCACCGCCCATAAAGAAGCAGTGGACGCGGGGGGTTGGTGGTGGTGGGTGTTCGGGGGGGGAGGGGGGGGGCTGCACGAGCACACTGGGTATCAGACACCTCATCAAGCCGTCAACGCCGTCTCTCCTCGTCAATGCCAGGCAAGGCACTGCGATGCGGGGTAGTTTGGCTCGACTCCTATTCAGCGCGGGTCAGTGAAGGAACTCCTCGTCGTGGTTTTAGTTTTCAGTTGACATGCGTGAGAGTTGTCGATGAGTTGCTCCATGGGTGCGTGTGATCCGCTGACATGGCGGGGCGGGGCGGGGCGGGGTGGGAGGTTGCTGCGGCCGCCTTGCGGTTCCAGACCGTATCCAGAGGCCGCGCCGCCGCGCCGCGCTCACAGCTGACCACTGTGGTAATTGATTCGGGAGCCCGAGCCCGGCCAGCCCAGGGCCGGCCACACACGGCGAGGGCGAGGGCGCCCGGGCAGGTAGGCAGCCCGCTGGGACGCCGTGTGAGCGGGTTGCCTACCCGCTCGCAATCAGGGGCTCTGTCGCGTGCGGTGCGGCCCCTCATAGAGACGGGAAAGTGGTGGGCTCTGGTGGGCTTTGCATCTGTCTCTCTTTTTTCCGCCGTAAGAGTTGAGTGAGTGCGACAGAGACAGAAAGCGCTAGTGGGCTCTAGAGCCCACCAGTTTTCAGTCTCTGGCCTACCAACTACCTGTCCGGCCGGGCCGCCGAGAGTCTGAAGGAGCACTCACACCTGGTGGGCCGTCCCGGGGGGGATGTGAGTAAGGTGACCCCTCGCGGGGCGTGGAGCAGGTCAGGGTCGACGCCATAGGGCGGGCGGCCTCATTGTTCTGGATTTGATCCTGGTCAGGGCAGCGCTGATGGCTTGATTGGTCGTCTGTCGGCAAGGCGCGCGATCCGACCGAGATTTATGGAGGGCCGCCCGGCGGCGAGCGGCACTGCGAACCCTCCGTCTGCCACGTCAGCGCTAAATCTGATTTTATAGTAGGGCTGAATCAGAGTGTGGGACTCTTGACCCAAAAGCGATCGGCTCACATCCGTGCGAGAAACAAATTATGCTCGTCTTGACTGAAGTTACGATTTCAAATCCCGGAGAGAAAACTTTCCCATCCTCGAATTTAAGTTACATAGGACATGTTTGTTTAACTAAAAATGGTATTGCTTCCCACGCCGTGGTCTCTTCCCCTCCCGCCTCCCCTCCCACCTCCCCTCCCGCGTCCCCTCCCTCCTCCCCTCCCTCTCCCGGCACCTGGCGCGGGGTGCTGAGGTGGGACCAGGTCTAGCCCACGCATCATAGTTAAATGCTCATCAATCTCACTGTCCGTGGTGACACCTGCCTTGACGTCTCTCTCCGCCCCGCCACGCCCCGCCCAGTGCAGCGCGGTCACAACACGTCAGTGACCATTACTGCAAGCCATGTATGGCCTGTCCATAAATTTCACCGAGCCTTCCCCATTAATAAAACCTTGCTAATAGGCAAAATTATCACTGGATTGCATTTTTCTTCCCGTCTCCTCGGCGATTCGTTGGAATAGTAGCCTATGTCACTGAGTTTGAGCTCCGTTTATCCGCACCACACGGTAAGCTCTGTGCTCGTATTCATTACCAGGACATTCAGTCTCATCGGGAACAGCCAACGCAGCACGATAACATGCAAAGCTCTTTTTACACTTTAAAAAAAAGTTTTGATTCAACTGAATTTAGTGGAAGGGACTAAAATATGCAATATGCCGTATGTCTCCACCAAATTTGGGTGAATCATGCCAGATATTTTCTTACCTTCCACTAAATTTAGTTGAATCGAAATATTTTTTTTTTTTAGAGTATATATAAGCCCCAGTAGGGACAATGAATGTCACAGAGCGAGATGAGCGTTCCGATGTCTGGGTTGTGCTTTACCTCGTCCCGGCGCTGATTGGAGTTGCAACCCGCTCATGAGCTGTCCATAAATTACGTAAGGCTCTTAGGGGTGGTAGGGGGTCTACACATATCTTACAGTCCCATACCAAAAGCATGGTGATGTTAGCTTATTCGTCTTACGAGGGGGAGGGAGGGGGTCAAAAACCGGCCAATATTGGCTCACGGAATTTATGGACGACCCCTCATCCGGGGTGCGTGATCGAGTGCCTGACTATGCGTGGTGCAAGGGCTAGCTAGCTACGCACGCTTGTGAATCAAGGGCGCGCGTCTCTTCGCCAATTTATGGCCACGTTCATCCAATTAAGACGTTGTGATTGAAGCTGCAAGGAGTCATGAGCGGCGGCTCGGCTCGGCTCGGCTCGGCTCGGCTCGGCTCGGCTCGGCTGGTCTCCAGTGCTGCCCCCTGGTGGCCGCGGCCAGACACGTCGCCGCGTGTTGAGGATGCGGTCCACGTTCGGTGGCCATCCGTCAATTAAGGCATAAAGGCCAGTGGGAGCCCAGCATTCCCATAGCATAGCGCACGGCCGGCGCAGGGCTGGCAGGGCTGGCAGGCCGCCCCGGCAGGGCTGGCAGACCAGGCCGAATGATAAATATTTCAGGTCATGTTTTGGTGCTTCTAGCGCTGTCGACCATGTCAGCCGTAAATGGGATGGTGGTCATGTTGTATCGCACTTTCTTGCAGCTCCGTGACTGCAAAGCTCATAGTTATTAAGTGTTGGCGCTTTTAATTCTGCAAGCGTACGAATCTGTACATATAGATAAACATTTTTTTTAAAGGTGGAGACCTCGTGACTTTGTTGTCTCTTCTCGTCCTGCGCGACACTCTAAATTGTTTTGAGATCAATGAAAACTTTGGTCCAAGAAATTGACACCCAAATTTTGTCAGAGCAGGTAAAATATGGTGCTTAGATAACTAAGACCATAGTTGATGTGAGCAATGTGTATGCAACAAAATCAATCGAACAATTTTTAGCTTCAATAAAGTTTGGTCAATTCATGTAAAGTTCTCTAGCATCCGCACCACAGAACCAATTAATTTGGGCAATTTCACAAACTTTTAGTCTATTCAATAAGATATCTTTTTACAGTGCAGTCGGAGTGTGTAATAAGATGTGGGACGAACCATGCTGCACCGCTCCGAAACTTTCATCAGGAATTTACCTCTTGGCTTCAGTTCTTGAGCCGATCACTCGGACAGCTCGGCGGTACGGGGCGGGGCGGGGCGGGGCGGGGTGGGGCGGGGCGGGGCGGGGCGGGGCGGGGCGGGGCGGGATAACTGACCGGCTCAGCTCTGCTCTCACGGATACCTGCCCGCCCGGCGGCTGCTCGGTCGGTACGCCAAGAGTGCTAGGCTCCGTGAGGATCGCAACATTTTAACAGTTTCCGCGACCCGGCGGACCTCCCGCCGGCGATCTTCAAACGTCCGGCAGCTGATCATTGGCGCCACTAGTGCGCAACGCAACTGGTTTGGCGTTATTAAGACCGGCCCGGGGAAATGAAACGGAGTTTTATAAAGCTCCTCGCGCGCCTTAACATATACCCGCCAAGATTCGATTCTTCTAACTGTGACAGTACTTAGAATTTTCTTTTCCTTCAGCTTGTAGAATTTTTCATGTGGTTCATTCCATTTGAATCTGAAGCGCGTGATGGGAAAGACAGTGTTTTCCTCGGGTACGGAGAATATGCTCTAATTCACGGTGTTTGAAGCAATGCATATGTTTAGAGGGCAATGATGGAGAGTCGGCCGCTTGGTCTATATACCGAGGAGCAATAAGTTAGAGCTTGCTCAATCCCATGGTCCACGTCACGTCGGCACTGGCGGGACAGGGACACACAGGGACGCAGTGTCAGTGCGGAGGTGGGGGGGCACATGGCTTTTATCTGATGATAGCAATGGACAGCGGGCAGGACTGCTCGGTGGTAGTTCAGTGCAGCGCTGACTTGGCTCCAACTTTGTTTGAATTTCCTCTCATAATGTAAGCAACTTGTGGTTTGCTACTTAAATCTAGTTCTCCTCGCAAAAAAGCAATATTTATGGGAAAATTCTTTCTGGTTTGATCTGTGATAGTCAACTGCGTGCTACATGCGAGATTATCAATCACTCGGTTGAAAGTAGTGGTTAGCGTATTTTTCTCCAGTAGCTGCTGCGCTGTGAAAATAACCAACATCAGCCTAAGGAGAAAATTAGCGATACATTTACTGGATCTGATTCGACCACCCACAGAGCATAGAATTACAAGCATCAAAAGGAAGCAAACACTGAAAAATTATTGCTATTTCGCCGGCCGTTAATTTGACTGACCGTTTACTTCCCTATCGAAAACATCGATCGCAAGGCTAATGAATTGCCCGCCAAGCGTGGACCAATCGGGGAGTCGCGGAGACAAGGACCTCACCGCTGCGTATTGAGATCGCCAACTCGATCTGGTTATTCCTTTGGCAAAACTTGGCTTAAAATATCATTCTGTTCCACCGCGCTGCCAGGTCACTGCTGCAGATCTCGATAAGATTCTTCCAGCATCCGCATCAATGGACCAGGATAGGCTACAGTGGCGCCGCGTAGCCTCGCCCACGCTTAGTCAATCCCCTGTTAAGTCGATTTGACATCTATGCCATATTTAACTCCACCTCTCCTATATTTTCTTTCTGCGCCCCCCCCCCCCCCCCCCCCCCCCCCCCCCCCCCCCCCCCCCCCCCCCCCCCCCCCCCCCCCCCCCCCCC
>CABIKL010003341.1:0-11080 GCA_902196195.1 Aptinothrips rufus | reverse complement strand
AAAAAAAAAAAAAAAAAAAAAAAGCGGCGAATTTTGTCTTACGTAATTTATGGATGACCCTTACCTAAGTTCACCGCACTTAGTTTTCATTCGAACGTCGACGTTCGATCGAACCTTTCCCCGCTCTACTCACCCCGATGTTGTTTAAACTACCTCCGGCCATTATGAAGGGCAACGTTTATGGGAGGATCTCGCTGTCTGGGGGAAGATACACGGACCCTTAGAAGATACATAAGCCCTCGTGGACCTAGCATCTCCGGACGTACGCTCGGATGCTGCGTAGCGCTCCATCCAAACGCTTGATAACGAGACTACACCAGAGCCTGCCTCACCGGGGCTTATCTCCGAGCGTCCTGGTGCGTATGATGATGCTCTTCATATAGAGCCTAGATATCAAGTGCGGCTGCACTCTGTCGACGCGGGGAGCTGCAGGGTGAAGATGTGCCTGGCTGGCTCGCTGCCTTGGCCTGGCTCCTGGCGTGGCGTGGCGTGGCGTGGCGTGGCGCGTCGTGTGTCATGTTTGTGAGTGCGCGGCGCGGGGCTACCGCGGGGCTCCGCGAGGCTTTTAGCACCCGGCGTGCGGCGCTGCGCTGCGAGTGCGAGCACGACTCCAGAGCTGGCCAGCCCAGCCAGTTCACTGACCGGCCGGGAGTCGCCTCGCGTCGCGTCGCGTCCTGGCTGCTCAGGGCTCCGCAAACCTTCCTCAGTTAGGACTGTCCACACTCCGAGCTCGCGAGGCAACAGAGCCACCACAATTCGAGAGAAGCCGAATGCGAACGTGGCAGGGGCAGGGGCGTGCGTACACGTCGACCCGCTCGCTGCTGAACAAGGTTCCATCATTCTTTATGCGACGATAGTGCTTTAATGCCAAGGTGATCTTCCGCTCCTTATATTGGAGTGCCTGCGGTGCGGTGGGCTGAGCCCCTCGCCTCCAGCCTGGGGCGGGGCGGGGCGTGAAAGGCCGTCCCGTTACTCCCGCCGCTCCCAAACACACTTTATATTCATCACTCGTAACGCGGCTCAGTCACACCTCCCCCACCTGTCCTGTCCGGGGATCATCTCCACTCCACCTTGTAGGGACTCTGCCTGATCCAGTCGGAGGGATATACAATACGCCTCCATCCGTGGATGAAGAAAAAAATAAAAAGCATTTCTTTGTGTATTCTGTAAAATTCAAATCTTTCTTCGCAGCAAAATTATTTAATAGAGATTTAAATTAATTGCCGTAAAAAAGGAGATTTAGGCACTTTAAAATCTTTCTCACTTTCATTCTCCAGTAAATGCAATCTTCAGGTAGCTAAATCGAAAACGTCATGGGAGTGGTGAGTGGTGTTATCTGTTGGTGCTGACTTAGCTGCTTTTAGATGGGAATGTGATGCGAACTAACGTGTATCGGGTGTCTGCATACCGTGACTGATTTTAAACAATATCAGTCGTCTAGTAATGCATGGGTACGCTGACTTACAGCTTTTCGGAGGAGCACCTTTCCCAGGGTTCCTGGTAATTCGGTACGCTTTCGAAGAAAACGCTTCGTTGTTCTGAGAAACTCGTTGTCTTACCTGGCCTGTGCCCTACTAAAAATCATGGTCCAGTTAGTTTATTCGAACCGCTTCCAAAATAATGGGATCCTCTCGCCAGCCACCGCATGCTGTAGTCTATCCGCTGAAAGCATTCTGGAGGGAGGGGCATGGTCAAGTTGGTCCCGCTGCTCCCGTGGCACGTGGGCATTCTGCTTTGCACTCGATTAGCACGTCTGCAGCCGCTCGGCACCCCGGGCCATACCGGGCTAACGATATGGAACAACATTGACTGTCGTGGCACCATGGTCCTGCGCAATCACTATCGTCAAAAGAATTTACCAGGCCGAGGTTCCTTTGATGCTGATAGTACTTCCTAACGCGATATAGTCCGTCGCGGCCGTGTTTGAGCCGAGCCGAGTTTCAGGTTCATCAGGTTTCGGATCATTGTCTGCTGCTTTGTATCTGATGGAGAAGAAGTGCGTACAAGTGCTAGTACATATTTTACTGCTGCCATGTTCAATAATTGGCATTGTTTAACCTAATTTGTTGAAAGTGCAGCAATGAGGAGGGAGCACCGAACAGTCCATAGAGAGCATATCAGTTATACTTATTCTGCACATCTAAAATCATTGTTTAAAAGTATGCTTCTTACCGAGAATTTGAAGTTTGGTTGGGAAGTTTTAGAACGGCTTTTCTGGCAGTGCAGCCCCGTCCTCCACGCCCCCACAAAGACAGTGACTTGCCTGATTTGATTCGACAGGAGGATACGCGTTCCTCGCCATCACCATAAATCACCATCAGGCCGACCATGACGATTACATGTTACACATTTCGATAGTATCGACGGCTGGGGAGAGACTTCGCAGTCGTCTCGTTATCTGAGCATTGTTCTCGACATACTATATGACGTGAACAGCACCACCGTCTCTGTCTCCGCTGTCTCGTCGATATCTGAATTCCTCATCGATATGGCAGTGTTGATGATTTGAAGCCCAAGGTTTCTAATCTATAACGAGGGGCCAGCAAGATTATGTGTGAATTACAGACTGTTATTGGACGAGCAGAACGTTTGAAACTTTTGACTCGAGTGTAAGTTGAATTCGGTCAGTCAGCGATATCTTTCAATAAGGCGCAGACAGTCAATACAGCCAGTGACAGCCTTCAGTGGGTGTTCGCTGGAATGACTTGCGGGCAAGGATTGATTGGAGATGTCTGTGTGCGATCCCAACAGACGTCAGAGAGTCTCAACACAGAGGTGGCGTATGGTCACGAAAGGTTTGCGACGGTTCGAGTCGTGATCTTCCCTCGTCCATTCTCTTTCCTCGCTTTTGTGTCTCAGAAAGAGATGAACAACGCGCGCGAGAGTCGTCTCTATAGCAATATTTTGAGTACTGGGTATCTATCAATTTAAGTTTGCATTTAATGTTAGTTCGGTTAATTTACGTTTATTTTAGCCTCCTTTAATTTATGCTCACACACTGATATAATTTAAGAGACGGATTAATCTCTCTCACTTCAGGTCAATTTTCTTTAATTTCTGAGGTTGGTAGACTAAAATTTGCTGTTGATCGTCGCACGCAGTGCCCTGCCGCCGTCGTATCAGGACGCCACGGGAGCAGGCCTACTCTATCGTTATTTATAACAAAACGAGGCGAGCAGCTCCCTATTTCACGCAGGGTAGGATTTGTGACATAGGTGAGGGCAAAGTGAAACGAGAATATTGGATAGGCTAAGAGGGAGACCGAAAGAAGACACACCCCTCAGGCGTGTTTACATCTCGTGGACCTCGCCTTATCGGAGGACGTATCTCCAATCCTTATTCTATCGCACCCCGGCCGAGGCTTTATCATCCTGCTGTGTTAAGGTGTGCAATAAGATAAGTATAAAAAGAATAATCCAAACAACACCTACGACAGCACAAAAATCGTGATCCACATGGCAGTGGCCAGCTCTCTGCCAGTAATGAGTCGTAGTGTGACGTAAATCGGGCGATTGGTCGTCCAATCACAGACAGGGTGTAAGGAGAGAAAGGCGGCGATTTCCGTATCGGTACTCAGTGTGTTTTGTCCGGGGGACCTTTCGCTGCTTCATTTACTTTTCCTTACAAGTTAGGACGATTCTTTTGCTATATACCGGTAATCATTATATTGGCTCTGCGAATTATGTAATTCAAAGACAGCTGGTTTTGTTACTTTCATAGTAGGTGTTTTGTAAATTCACATTTCCTTTCTTGTGCAATGTTTTTTTTTTTTCCATTTGAATCTTCTTCGTAATGTACTGTACGTCCAGGACTGGTTCTCTATGTTTGTACGCTCTTCCCTCTGATCCTCGTCTTTGTTTGTACGCTCTTCCCTCTCATCCTCGTCTATGTTTGTAAGCTCTACCCTCTGATTCTTGCCTGCCAATCAAAACCCAGACATAAGTTTTTATTTATTCGTTTACATCCAGTCCTGGTCCTGGCAAAGTCCGTGGAGACTGACTAATACCCGTGTCGTGTCCCTCTGAAGGGTCCTGTCCCGTCCCGTCACCCTCAAAGTGGCCAGAGCTACTCCTTTACTGCCCGTGCTGTGTTAAACCAGTGATGGACGCGATGCTAGATTTGTTTCTGTAGCTTCATCTTATACAAAGCTCTGTGGAAAATTTGTCGCTTTACTATTGTCATCTTCGAGATTTTCTTTAACAACAAAACTCCTCTTCGAATTATTTAGAAAACGAGTTCAATAAAATGTAAATTGGCTTCGACCAAGGAGCACAGCTTATATGTTTCTAAAACGTCTGAATGTGTCCCTTGCTTTTGAAAGTGCACCATAAATGTGTGTAACATGTATTTACGAATCTCAAAGTCAAAAGAGGGCACACAAAAAAGATAGACTAAGGGATCGTCACCTTAGCTCGTCAGGTGTGCATAAGCTACTACCTGTGAGGCCTTATTACACTTTGCAACTACAGTGACCGACTTGTATTGTGCAGTCAATCGGTTCAGTTTCCAGAATTGAGTATTACAGTGGTCCAATGCGCACAGGTGTGGCTCGCTGCAGCACAGGAGCACAAGAGTGGAAAATAGAGCGCCCTTTCCACCGAAATCTGATTGCGGCGAGATTTTAGCTTTTGAGGCAGGCTGTAGGTCAGCAGCGCTGGCCGGGGGGCGGGGGTCGGGTCGAGCGGGGCCGCGCAGGGCTGCCCTGGGCTCCCAAGCGGGCGTGGGCATGGCAGGGTAGGGCATGGCAGGGCAGGGCAGGGTGAGGCGGGGCGGGGCAGGCTGAAAACAGGCCCATAGGGGCGCCCTGTGTAGTCTAGCCCAGACTGGCTTCCCCCGCCCCTCCCCCTTCCCCACACCGACCCCCACTGGGCCCCCACCCCAACCAAAGGTACTACAACGTAGTGCGTTAGCGTAGCGTAAAAGAAGGAAAACGAAAAGAAACAAACGGGTGGAGGGTGCGCGGGGGACGTGGAGGGGGACACAGGGACGGTTGTAAAATGAACAAGAAGAGCGGAGTGGTCGGGGGGCGTTCTCAGGGGATGGGGGGGGGGGGGGGGGGGGGGGGGGGGGGGGGGGGGGGGGGGGGGGGGGGGGGGGCAGACTAGACAAGCCAGACACGCCAAGGGTGGTAGTGGTGGAAGTTTAAAAGTCGCTGGTTTCCTTATTCCTCGGGTTGTCTGTCCTCCACGCACCTGTTGAAGGAAAGGGAGAGTAAGCAAGTGTTGGGGGAAGCCTGAGTGATAGTGCTATTGAGTGTAATCACTGTCAATAAATTCTGGTGAGGCCGAACGTGCCCTTGGCTCAGTAAGATTGCCAAGGCATCGTCATCACAAATTGATTTGGTGCACATCAAACACTAGATTTCTTTGTGCAATTCAGAACAGAAGTGCGCTCAAAAAACTTGAACTTTTATGCAAGAATTCATTTTTATTTTATTTTTTATAATTCTTTTCTATGGAGGCTTTATTCCTTTTCGACTGATGATGTAAATGATGCAGGCGTCGCATGCGTAGCATTTCAAATTGAGCGCCGCATTCGGCTCGGTCTCGACGAGCCATTCGGCTGCTAAACACGCCGAGGAAAAAAGGGCGCGTAAAATCCGAGCGACCTTCTGCTACTCGTACTACCAGCGTAGCCACGCCTCCTCGTACGACGCGCTGCAGGCCAGGCAGGCCAGGCTGCCTCCTGCAGGACAAATAAAACGAGACCCTGAAAATAAAACGAAGAAAATCTCCCAAACGAGAGGTAGGGCGAGCTTGGCTGGCCGTTCCACGGATTTGCTGTCGTTTATTTACCCGTCGTTTTACAGAAGAGAAAGGACCTGGTGTTTTGGTACATTACATTACAAACGTTATGTACTATTTATTCGAATATTCCTTTTCAGGTATAGCGATACGCGATACAATTTAATAAATGAAATTCGAATGTATGTTGCGGATAAAACTAGTTACTGTCCAACATGATGTTAGGCCTTCTTCTTGTAGTCTTACTCCCCCACTGCCCCGCCCCGCCCCGGGGTCGTGGTAATGACCGCTATCAGTTACTCTGCAGCTTGCAGCAGGCGAGGAGGCTGCAGCTTGAAATCTCAGGTTTCCTCGAATACTGATACTCTGGCTGGAAGCAAGGGCCTCCTCCACTCCGTGACGTTGGTTGTCACCCGTTCGCCCTCTTGTCATTTTTCGACAGGAGTCCCTTGTTTTTAGTTCTCGTCCCTCGCATGTGATGACTGACTCTCGTTTCAACTTGCTCTTTTATTATTTTAGAACTTGAAGTGATAGCCACAGAATATTGCGTGGGTTTGCAACATTAGCTGCATATTCTTTGTAGGCTCGAGAGCATGGAATATTTGTACAGTATTCCATATTCCGTGTTTTGGGCAAAATTACCACGTTTTGTCACATTTTTATTTTACCCGTTTTCTTACAAAATGAAGAAAAATATTTCCAAGCATGCCGACGTTACTCCCTTGTACTCTATGATGGAATATACTCCTCGTACAGATTTCCCGACATCCCTCGGAATGTTGTCGTGCATATGCTGTAACTTTTAATTATCTTAGCTCAGAAGTTTTATGACACTTTTCTCAACCGCTTGGAATTTTCATGTGACTAGTGTGGAGTTTTCCAACTTTACTCAAGCGCACAGGTGCCCGATTCCACACGCGAATTTTCACCTGCCAGATCAGTCCGAGATCAATATCAGCCTGTCCCTTCGCTTGCTTAGACGCCCCGCATCGGTGTCCGTTCCGTGGCGCGACTGTTGGTACATGATCTGGGTGCGGTCCTTACCCGCCGAGCAGAGCAGTGCCCGTGACGGCCGCCGCGCAACATGAGGACAGCCAGTGAGGGCACGATGTGTTCAAAATCGCAACCCGGCGTTGGGTACACGACGCGTGCTCGCCGCAGCCCTGGGGAGGGGCAGAACGTGGCGGGAGAGTGAGTGGGCGGGAATCTGCGCCGCTCCCCCAAATTAATAACAATCATTTTCCGTCAAGTTCTGTATAAAAGCGGCTGCTCTTGACGACTGTGGCGATCGTGATGATGCGTTGCTGCTGGGGCTGTACTCGGCATGATGTGCTCTGACCAGTGCAGCCCTGCAGTGTAGCAGCGTGCACTCAAATGCAGCGGGGCGGACGGGGGAAAAAAGGGGGGGGGGGGGGGGGGGGTGGCTGGCTGACTTGCTGGCTGGCTGGCCGGCTTGTGGGTGGACCACACTGTCAAGAAAGGGCTCTTGGAGATCACGCAGCTTTGGGCTGTAGCTGCAGAGGACTGAAGAGGAACACTGCTGCTGGGTAGTAATTAGGAATGTTTACATGACAGAAGAAGCAGTAGGCGGGTTATGGTTTAATCTGAGTATTATCTAAATATCATTGTTGTTAAAGTCAATCCCGCATTTTCGCATTTTCGCATTTATTCGTCCTACGTAGAATACTTTTCCAGTTTCGTGAGTCATTATGGTCACTCTATTTTATATTGGCGGGTTAGTGGTAAGTGGCAAGGCTTCCACACAGTGTCTTATTACTTGCCTCCCACAGGACTCAGCTCTCCGCCCCTTTTCCCTGTTATCCTGCACTCCCACTGCAGGTCTCGTGTTCTGTTGCTCCTGAAAAGAAGCAGCACAGCCAATACCTGCCAGTTTCTAAACTAGATCTCTTTCAGATCAAATCCTGTCGAGCATTGTTTGCCTTTGATCTGAAATCTAAAATTAGTGGTAATCCATCACACCTGATATTCAGTCTTCCTGAGTCAGGATAAAGTATGAATTTGAAATATTCGATTTTAATATTCCGAAATATTCGATATTATAATTAATTGAAATTTCTAAACAGAACGCATACTTGACTGACTAGCCGGTCCTGGAAGAGTGATGTGCCGCTGGGGAGACGCCGTGGCCGCCAGGCGAGCAGATCACGTAGTCCTGGAGATTTACTGGAACAAGCATCTGATTGAGGCTCCAGCCTGGAGTCCAGACTGCATCGTGCATCACGTAATGACCGCCATAACGCACAGCGAGCGGCCCTTGTACTGGTCAAGAGCATGACTCATCTCGGGATGGGGCGTAGGGCAGACAGAACCAAAGAAACTAGTCGAGCCTCTTTACCTCAGCGTCTTAGCCAGACCTTCGAATGTTTCTCGGGTAACTTGAACTTGAGCTTGTTTTACAAATATTCGAACTGCTTGTATTGCAGGCGTGCACGTGGAAAAGTGCGGGCGGGATTATGCACGCCAACGGAGATTCCGCGAGTGCGAGAGAGCAGGCAAGGAAGGTGCTTCGTAATCACGTTTCTGACTCGTTTTTATTTTATTTTGCTCGCACTTGTGGAACGTTCGTAGTTTGTATGCATGTCTCTCGCTTAGTTCCTTGTTGCATTGTGTAACTCTTTTATGCATCTCCTCGCACTTACACGTCTGAGGTTACTTCTGACTCATCATCGCACGCCCCACCCCACCCCATCCCACCAATTGCGTGAAACTTAACTTTTAGACTATAAATCTTTCCCATTTCCTTCTCCATGTGTGGCGCCCGCCCTTTTAGCATTTCTGTCGATCACCAGTGATTTTTCTGTGTCAGATTTAATTATGCACCGTACAGTCGTGTGGTCGAACAAACCTTTTTGTCCCCGTCTCGCGTTGGGGTTGGAATCACTTGGTATTCCTCCTAGCGTCATCTCACGTGTCTGATGGGCCCCTCTTAATTGCCTGCATTTAGAAGGGTTTGGTATTAATATGCAGTCGTGTGTTGATTTATGTTGGGGAGTCCTTTCCGAATGGACCTGAGGTCCACACGACACGGTCCCGTGCCCCGAGTCCACACAGAATCAGGTAACATTCTCACGAGGAAGTATCTGATTTGGACCCGCTCGGTCGCCTTCCTTGCAGCAGGGCGTGGCGTGGCGGGGCGTGGCAGTGTGGACTGTCGAAATGAGGCTGATGAGAGGCTATCAGGCAGCCCTGCCCAGGCCTGCCCTGTCCTGTCGTGTCTTTTATACTCCTCGCCACAGGTGTCTCCAGACAGCCAACCCACGTCTCCTGCCTGCATGTCCTTCCAATTCTGGAGAGATATGTACAATTTGTATTTGTCCGGCCGGCGTGGCATTGTTTGTGATGTCGCGCGATGGACTGTTGGATGCCTTACGAGTGCAGGATCCCTGGGGAGTTGTCAAAATGACGTGCACGATACGATTTTGTTCAGGTTTCCTCGCCGGAATCAAGAAATAGAGAGAAGATATGAAATGAAATGAAAGAGCAAAGCATCCATAAAAATAATAGCATCAATAGGGTGTTTCTAATGCAACCGCCCTTGGTTTTCAGGACGATTTCCGACGTCTGGACCCTAAATCCGATCTTCGATTTCGTATGCGCGCGTATGTTGTGTCGAGATGCTCGGAGGTAACTCGAGTACTCGGAGGGAGGTGCGGGTCCGCGACGGGAGACACTTAGTGCTCCGACCTGCTCCTCGCTACATTACGTAAAACAATGGGGGCTGCATTCATTCCCACGCGATGAGCGTGGCGGAGCGTGGCGAGGCGCGGACTGCACGGCTCAGGTGTGTGTAGCGTGCAGTGATAAGCTGAACATGCTAGCTCAGAGCTAGGGTTCCCGCTCTCAGGGGATGGTTTCAGGTTGTCCGGGGCATAACGCAGCGGCCCAGTCCCACTCTAGGAATTTAAAAGTACCCCTAAGCATACTTAAGTTGATATTGCGTTTCGTCTTTCTAGAACAGTGCTTTCCGACTGGGTCCTAGATTACCGAATAACCTTCCTAACCTTAAATTGATATTATGCCATCCCTGGAAGGGTGATGGAGCTCTTTGGTTATATAGGCCTTAGGGCCGCGGAGTCCTGGATACACCCTTACTTCATTACTAACGAATTCGGCGGTTTGTTCATACACTACAAACAAATCCCAACCGTCATAACGTAACAACTTTGTTTGTAATACAAACGATTTTGTTAGTATACGTTATGACGTGGGATTTGTTTGTAGTGTATGAGCGATTTGTCAGTAAGGAAGTAAGCATGTATTTACTGGAGCACGCATTTGATCTGGAGCTGCAGTTGCAGGATATGGCCACACCACTTCCTCCAGGGAACTGAAGCGAGTCCTGTGCGGCGACCATATTGTCCGTGGGAATCTCCTGCCACGCCACGCCACGCCCTGCCACCACGCCCTCTGGCCCTACCCACTACCCACAGCCCCCATGACTCCCCACGTTGTGGTCAGTCAGCTTCCTTGTGGCCTTCTGCATCACTCTTGGCAGGAAGGGAACTTCTCGTAGCGTCCTACGTTAGTTAACTGGTCGTTATTTCGGCGCTATGCAGTCTTATAGGGAAGCGTTCTATCCGAAAGTGGGAGATGAAACACTGTCAGGTTGTTCGTGGAGTCCTGTATTATCATTTCCTTAGCCGCCCCTCTCCGCGCGGCTACATCGCGTCCTCATATCCATCCGTTCGGGTAGGTTTCCGCCCTCGCTGGTTATCACGCCACGCCCCAGCCCTTGTGGGGCACGAGCCCCGGCCCGGCACTAATGTGGGGTACCTAGCGACGGGTACGCATCCGGTGACGAGTACCCGGGCTGGTACAGTACCCACTCATCTCCCAGCCCCGTCTGTACACACTGAGAGCTGTCTCGATGTCATTGTGGCCGCATGGGGACGGGCCAGGCCTCAAAGGCAGCCCCGCCCCGCCTCGCCCCGCCCCGCCCCGCCCCGCCCCGCCCAGCGCACCGCCCGTCCTTGTGTGTTTAGCTATGCGTGCCTCGGGATCCCGGCCGTATCCTGGACAGGACAGGGGTGGGCCCAGCAGACGGGTCCTGGCGGTGCTCTGGATCCTGGGGACACAGATAAGGACGAGCACGGGGCCCGGAGTCGGAGCGCCAGTCTGGAGCACCGTGACCAAACGGGGGAGAGGGTCTCAAAGTGACAATGCCTGCTGATTTCGTATCGGAAAAGGGTACTTTGGCTGTCGAGGTGGCCGACTTGATTTCCTTGGGAATGAAACCTCGCCACGCAGTGAACTATACTGCAAGTTGCACGCTTTGTCAGCGCTAGAGGGGGGGGGGGGGGGGGGGCTGCCTGCTG
>CABIKL010003340.1:0-11084 GCA_902196195.1 Aptinothrips rufus | reverse complement strand
CCCCCCCCCCCCCCCCCCCCACCCCCACCCCCACCCCCACCCCCACCCCCACCCCCACCCCCACCCCCGCCCCCACCTACACAACATGCTCGCAGTCCTGAAGAATAAGATTGCCGAAGAATGTCCCCGCTCCCACGGGACGTCACGAAATTAGGCGAAGGGTTAATCAAGCTTGAGTCGGCTCGAGATTGGCCTTATCGTGTTAGCGATTCGACTCTCGACTCCGGTGAGGCGTGGCGTGGCGTGGCGTGGCGTGGCGTGGCGCGGCGCGGCGCGGCGCGGCGCGGCGCGGCGCGGCGCGGCGCTGCTCACCGCTCCCCCATAGGGCAGGGACGCGAGCTGAAGTCGTGCGGGGCGCGCCGCTCTTTTCCGCGGGCCTCTCACTCACACAGGTAGCGATGTGACGCAGTGTCTCTGCAATTCAATCAGGACGACGACCCGGGATCCTCAGCCTCCCCTACCGTCTCCACCCCCCCCGTCACCGTACCAAAGCGCTCCTTAAGAGCCACACAAGAAGAGGTGCGTTCGCCTCATTCCAATTTAATTTGCGAGGGAAATTCTTCTTGATACGAGTGCGTTTGATGCTGAGACGTGGCCGCCCAGCCGGCTCATGTGTGCGCGCTCCGCTGGATTGCATTGCATTGCTCCCCCTGGGAAATAGTCAAGGACTCGGAAGGCGGAAGGAAACGCTTCGCTGAAAAACCAAAGCCCTGTGTGTGTCTGGGGCAGCCCGACCGAGCCCGACTCAAAAACCAAAAGTGAGCTGAAAGACTCGGAGGTCATTTTCAAACCTCTCTTAAAATGATCTGGAAGCTACGAAACGCGTTCTCAAAGTTTCCGAAATTATTATCTTTTTACTTTTCGTTCTTGGGTTAGGTTAGGTTCTGGGCGTTGGTTTCTCTATGCAGGCGCGTCTCGCGTCTCGTTTCTGTCCATCTCCTGCTTGGCAACACGGAGTCGAGTCACATAAGGTGGCGGAGCTTACGTATAAAAATACCACATAGTGATGTTTAAGTGCTGCTGTGGCTCGGGGCTGAGTGAATGGCCCATGACGAGGAATATTCCTGCGCGAACATGACGTGATGTGATGAGTGCGTGAGGGGGCGGGGCGGGGCGGGGCGGGGCGGGTTCGGGGCGAGGCGGGTTGATGTTTGAACACTGCCGAGGCAGGGGATCGTAAAGCCCATCTCCTTCGACACCCTCTATTCTCACCCGGCAATCACTTTTCCGATAAAACTATACGCATTCCATTTTATTAATCGATTTGCATCGGCGCCTCCCGCGACAGTTCCTGCTCGCCGGGCGAACTCTCCACACTCTAAATGTCTAGTCACTTTTTTGTGCGGACTTAATAACAATTTTAAACATAACTAGAATTAGTTACAATTTTGTAACGATGTCGTAGGAACAATTTCGTAAAAATTGTGTGATTAAGTATAGTACAAAATTGTTACTACTTCTAGTTATGTTTAAAATTGTTACTAAGCCCGCACAAAAAAGTGACTAGACATTTAGTGTGCATGCTCTGCGCACTTACTGTCAACGCCACGCAGGGCTTTCAGTCCCCCTAAAAAATAATACCGTACCCGCCAAGGCAGACAAGTCACCTTACACTCCTGACTTGAACTGATTGAGTCTGTGTCTTAGAGCCTGTGGAGTGAAACTGTTCACGACGTCTTTGACCACAGCTGGTGAGCAGTGAGCACGCGCCTGAACCAGAGTCCCTGGATCATCGGGGGAGGGGGAAGTCGTCCTGTTCAACGCTGTCCTCTGCTTCCCGCAAAGAGAGAATAAAATAAATCCTCTGATAATGTCAAGATATTTTAGTGGCTCTGCTCTTCTCCCGGTGGCCGGAGGAGGCCGCTTTACTGCGCAGTTACACCCCCACCCCGGCCCGGCCCGGCCCGGCCAGAGTCTTAGTTTCATTTCACGTTCGGTGATGGCTTCCACGCATCAGTAAATACCCCGCGCCTCTGGGACCTCTTCATATGTGTGTCAGTGAGTGGGGCTGCATGGCTAGTGGCGGCCGGGCCGGGCGGGAGCGATCAACCAAGAATACGATCGATCAAGTAATCGGCCCGGCCCGGCCCCGCCCGGCCCGGCCCGGCGGGTGTGGGTGTGAGCGTTGTGTTTGACTACAGGAATGAGCCGGGTAGCACCCTCTCCGCCCCGCCCCACCATCCTCTTTCAGTCGCTGTGTCATTTGGCAAAAATGCATAAAGTGCAAATAACGACGCTCGTTTATTGTTGCTATAAGAGTTTCATGGCGCCCCATGCGCTGCTGCGGCCGGCTGCCGGTAGAGCGCGCGCGGCAGCGTGGCGTGGCGCGGCGTGGCGCTCCAATCCAGACATATATTCGGTAATCCGCCATTATACTCGTCGAGGAAGTGCACTGCAGTCGCCGCTATGGCGTGCGCTATTATGCTCATAAGAATAGCCACGTCAATACGCCGCGTTTCAGAGACGGTTGTATGGCCGCTAAGGCTGCCCCGCCCCCCAGTGGGGACCCCCGCCACCTGAGTCATTGTCAGTCGATATCGGGACGCGATCTCTCGCGTCAAATCAATGCCTCGTGCTATACTCCGAGCCCGAGCGACTTTCAATGCTGAACGACGTGGTCCAAGAGGGCGGCCACATAACCTTTGCGGTGATGTTCGTATGGGCCACCGAGCGAGGCGTCTGAGGAGTGCACGACCACCGAGACGAAAATAGGAAGAGTCTTTGACTCGGTTTCCTCATTCCGAGGTAAACATTCCGAAATACCATTCATCACCCTGGGAGGCTCAGAACTGCAGTTCGCGCGACTCGAAGGTGAGATGTCTTGGGGACGTAACTATTACTCAGCGATGTTCGTGCGCTCGGCTCGGCTCGGCTCGGCTCGGCTCGGCCGTCAGTTGTGCTGTCAACCCGCGCCAACAAGCTGAATGTCTCCGAGTGCGAGCGTCGAGGTGCGACCCCGTGACCTCAGTCATTAGCATATTTCCAATTAGAGGTCGCAGCTGATGAGCAGGGCTCGTCCCCCCGGGGGCCCAGGGGAGACTCGAGGAAGTCGCCCTCCTTAGGCGTCCTGCACACAGTACAGCGTCCCGGCCCGCCTCCCTGTCAGCTTGCTGGGGCGGGGCGGGGCGCGGCGGGGGTGGCAAGTCGGGGTTGGAGTTGGGCCCCGCACCGCCCTGCACTGCCTCCCCTGCGGTGGACGACGAGATGCCCATCCACTCCTCAGTGTGAAATCCATCCTAATGGGGGCATTATCGGAATCACTGGACCTTACTGACTACAATCCGACCACCCCACCCGCCCCGCCACACCCCGCCCCGCCCCGCCACGCCTCTGGTCCGTCACTCCTCCGGCGGACCCCTCCGGTCTGGGCCTTGGTAGTGCAGTCTCTGGACCGCAAGTCTTACGCATAAATCCAATTAAACAGCGAGCTGAGCTGTGAGCAGGCTGTCTCCGCGGGGCGTGGCGGTGCGGGGGGGGGGGGGGGGGGGGGGGGGGGGGGGGGGGGGGGGCGTGGCGGGGCGGGCTGACCATGTGACCACAGGACAGGTCGGTCGTCTTGCAAGGCGCGACGTCCCCCAGGTCCTTCCCTGCGCACGGGCACCCCACCCCAACCCACTCCCCGCCACTCCTCGCCACGCCTCGCCACGCCCCACCCGCACATCTGCACGTCAGTCGGTTCAATTAGACGTATTCTGATCAGGGAGTAGGGTCAGCCCTGTTTACATGGGGGCGCTGCTACATTGTATGCATATACATGTCTGACATAGCCCTCCTTGCGGGTGCCTAGGGGATTGCATGCCTGTGTCTCGCAGATCTTCAGACCAGCTTTCCAAAGCTTGAAATTTGTTTTCGTCTTTTTACAGTATGGTGGCCAGTAATTTTTGACGATGATAGTTCACTTATCAGTCCTCTCCAGAATAGTAACGTCGCGTCTTCCCCGTGTTTGTTTTGCCTGTGATGCGGCAGTAGAGTCCTACTAACCGATTTTACAGCGATCCGTGACAGTTTGAGCAGGACCTTAGCCATGGCCCCAGCAGCCTAACGTCCGCAACCCACTTTCCTGTCATAAAAGAAGAGCTAATGTTACGCGCTTCCAATGGATGCCTTCCAATGCCAACCTTCCATTGGCCTGGCCTGATGGTTATGGCCGCCCGTGTAATGACCCACGGGATCATACGCTTTACTGCGGGGACTAGCGCCGCCTCGTGGCGGTCCGAGGTACTAAACACGCTCCTATGCAAACTCAACCCCCGCGGGGGCAGGATGGGGGTGGAACAGTTGACCGGTCCGTTCGTCACGGAGTGTGAGAGAAACGGCGGGATCGCGTTAATTACGAAGGGAATTTTATAAATTAGTGCGTGGTTTATGATGCAGGACCTGTCAGTCAGTCAGGACCCTGCTCGACCCGGCTTGACCACCGTGTCGCATTGCATCCGCATCAAGCGGCTCGCTCGACACGCCCTGGAGACCGTTAGCTTGGATTGGATCCGACGCCGTTCAGAGCCAGCCTCACTTTCTGCTAATTTTCACGTATTTCTATTCAGTATTATCGCAAGATATTTACGCTGCTGCTAACACATCTTACTGTCCTGTCTGTACCAACTCCTGAAATCCCTTTCTGGTTTCACTTACACACTTTCGCAACCCTCTTACCCCCTCCCTCCGAACAAACACCTTCTATTCAGACTACCCTCACGGCAGCATCCGATGCCCTCAGTTGAATCTCCCGTCACAGGTCACTCCGTGAAGGTCATGTTTCTTATCCTGCGTATCGTATTTCGGACGCGCGAGGGTGGAAGTCGCCCTCTGATCTTATCTGGACTCTTGTCTGGTACTGTCTCATCCAGAAGCCAAGAACGGTCTGCCACAGCTATCGCGTCGTAGTAGAACCTAACCTAACTTATCTAACCTAACCTAATATTGCTTCGGTTTACGATCGAACATGTGAACTCGCATGTTTCGAGGTGATCGTGCAAAGTGACCGGCTCCGCTTCAATTCGTGTGCTCCCCTTCCAGTCCAGTGTGGGTGGACAGATTGAATCGAGAGATTCATAACCATTCCTGTACATGTGTGCGTCTACAGTAGCCCCGTCTCGTTTGGAGGAGAGATCAGCCCGATCCATCATTTCCACACCATCTGTCACGCGACCCGATCCAGCCCCGCCCCGCCCCGCCCCGCCCCGCCCTCCCTCCTCCGCGGTGCAGCGGGCGAGCCAGTCAGCTAATGACCGGGCAACAAGGTGCGGTGCAGTGCCGTCCGGCCGCTGTGAGCCGAGCCGAGCCGAGCTGAGCGCGGGAGGATTCAGTTTCGTTTTTTTTCGTGGCATTCTGAGTCGCGCCAAAACCTGGTGGACAGCAGTACGACAGTAGCAGGGAAGGGAAGGGAGGGCGAGATCCTGGGAAAGGAGAGGAGTCAGCGATCAGGTTAGTAAACGGTCTGGAGTGCTATGGCCGTGCACCCCTGCCGGGGGCGGGCAGGCAGGGCGGGGCAGGGCTGGGCAGGGCGGGGCGGGGCAGGGCACCTCGTGACAGTGATTGATCAGTCCGCCATGAAGCCCTATATGTCCGGCTACAAGAGCCCAGTGTCCACATCAGAGTGGAGGCTCCAGGGCCGGTATTAATATCACCGAGTGAATCTTTATGAGGCGGCGGGGAGCGGATAGGTGCAGGTACAGTCATTAGATTAGTTCTATGAAGCTGTTAGCGGTGAGGTGATTGAAAAGAACTTAATCCTCGATGTTTTGAAATGAGTCGTGACCTCAACACTCAGTATCCAAGTTGGTGTTGGAGGTTGGTAGGCCTCATGGGCAGTACGTACGTAGTTGGTGCAAGCGGTGCAGCAACGTGAAGAAGATAACCAGTGCGATCCGTATCAACCCCCTCCCCCAATGCGCTGCTCTTCAAACCGATGAATTTGGGAACGGCACGTCATCTGCTGGGGATGGCTGCCCGGAGGCGCAACCAATGTGACGCCCTTGTATGCATACGGAGATATGCACATAGTGCGGGGAGCGGCCGAAGAGCGGTGCAGTCAGCGACAAGTTTCATTGTCTGCAGACAGGGAGAAAAAATTTGCAAGCATCAATCTCAAGTGGTGTGTGTGTGTGTGCGCGTGTGTGTATGTGTGCGCATCGTCTTCACGGATCGCTCTGATTGAGACACCAGCCTATTGCCATTCATGATGCGGCCGACACTCCCGGGGGTGCATTGATCGCTCCAAGGGTAGGCAAAGCACCGGCACCGGCACTCGATGAAAAATTTAGATCAATATCATGTTGAAAAGTGACGTCTCATAGAGCGAGGAGCAACCGTAGGCATTGCTTCGTGTCGTTGTTTACCTGCTTGCAAGTCAGGAAGAAAAGTCCGGGCCATCTCGAAAAGTTATCCTTGAAAGTAAAGTTTCGAAATTTCACACAAAAACAACGCGATTTTGACGCACATTTGAATAGTGTGTATAAGCTCTGGATCGGACATTAGAGCGGGGGGCTCGTTGCTGTAACAGTGCATGTCGCACCTCCCCCCGCTCTGCCGCCCTGCTCAGCCCGCACTGTGACAGGCCAGCGCTGCTGCTAGCGCTGCTAGCGCCCAGAGTCATTTGTCTGAGTAACTCGGTGAATCGAGATGATTTGAATATCCACGCAACATGCACACTCCCCTGCCGAGTGCCGCCCCGCGACCCGCCCACCCTCCCCTTACCCCCGTTCTTCATGCTGCCACTCTGACTACCGCCAATTTTTCACTTTATTTCAATATCGCCAAGATAATAGTGCAAAGAAAGGAGTGAGCCTCGTTTCGCAAGCCCGCCGAGCAAGCCGCCGAGCCATATGCAGTCCACTAAGGCTTAATGTAATCATGAGCTGGGGTGTCAGATCCCAATCATTTTTTCACCCACAGAGACTTCCTCCCACCCCTTCGCCACACCTCGGGCTATTTGCTTGGTACGCCTCCAGTATCAGCTCAGAGGACTCCTCTCGGAAATTTGCATCTCTTCCCGGGTGGCCCAGCTAAGAGGGACAAGATCGAATAATGCAAAGTCCTGGAGAAAGGGTTGCCTACATTTGTATATTCTCGGCGCTTGCAACACACTAAATTTATTTGTGCAATTTTGTGCGAACATTTGTACGAAATTAAACATACGCTTCATTTGCACGATTTCGTGCATGTGATAAAACACTTTTTGCGCAACCTTGCGTACAAAAAGGAAAAATTGTACAAATGAAACGTACTAAATAGTGCAAACGAAGCACGAAGCGTAGGTTTAACTTTGCACAAATTGTTCGAACAAAATTGACAAATACATTTAGTGTGAAGCATGCTTCTGCAGTTCATGAAATGTTATGATCATTATTGTTGAGCAAGACCCGTACAACAGAAGACCTGCTCGATGCAAGTGACACCAGCCAGCGAGCTGAGGGCGGCGGGGAGGGGCAGGCCGGGGCACTTGCTATAACCCTTCAATAATCCCTTCAATCAGATCGACAATTAATCATCGATTGACAGACCGTAGCGGACCGGCGACACCGACTGACTCCATTATTTGAAACCATTACTCGATTGCCTCCACGCAGATGTGATCCTCCACCAAAACCACATCATTAATCTTTTTTTTTCGCGACAAATCTCCACCAAATCGTTGGGCCCACGTTTGAAATTCATGATCCGGAGGTACGTAAAACTGCGCACAAATGTGTCTACTTTCACGCCGAGTGTGCTTACAGCTTACAACTTCCCCTGGACGAGGGTTGGCGGCGGGGTGGAGATGAGGCCGTTGCGAAAAGACTTGTCTCTGCAATTTTTTTTTTCGTTGGGGTGGTAATGCTTCTTGGGCTGGTGACTTCTAGTTAGCATGTATCGGTCATCATTCAATCCTATTTGGGGGCGGGCCCACAATTGCCTCTCTGCTGACCCCTCGGGACCCACTCGCCACCACAGCAAGCCACTGACTTTACTTTTCCGGCCTCTCTTTCTGCTAAAAGCTTTTACCGAATCAAGCATTTGTCTGACGCCGTTGAAAATACGCTCGAGCATCCGATTTGTCAGTACTATCGCTGCGAAAAGAAAGTGCTCTTATTGGAAGTGATAAAAATTGTGCTCTCAAGAAAGGTAAGGAGGGAAACGCACTGTTAAAAATATTTTTGGAGTTTCTGACGGACGTGTATTGTAAGCTTCCAGACTGACCCATTGTAAATTTACAAAACTTTGATGACGGTTTTTGGTCAGTGATAGCTAAATTCATCAACTTGTTAAATATTTTATAGCTTTGTAAAAAAAGAGAACATTTTGACTTTGGAAATTATTGACGGAACCGTAGGAAATTTTGCATTGTAAATTTTAAACAATTTGCTAACAGGGCAGGTATATTGTCTCGCTCTATACGGAAAAACACCTACCCTCGTGCTTTACAGGAAAGGGAAAAAGGGGGGGGGGGGATATAGTACGGCCAGCGCGGAGAGAAGAGGAAAAAGAATAAGGAGGGGGGCCAGAGGCACAGGTCACTCGGTACTGCACGCCTCTGCGCCGATTCGTTCAGGACATTCAAGCCGCTGCACTAATGATCTCGGACTAACAACTGATCATTAGCACAATCCGATATTCACTCTAGCGCGAAATTGGGTTCCGCGTCGTTCCTGGAGAGCAGTACCATTCGGAGCCGCGCCAGAGAGTCGGAGAAGTCGGAACGGTGAGTGATCAGAGCGCATTTCAAAAATCCAAAAGATGGAAAAATATATGTAAACGAAGAGTGGAGAATGTTGCGCCATCTCAAATTGTCGTGAAGCGACCCCATACTACGTGATGGCAGCCTAGTTCGGTCTTACACACCTGTTCAGTGTGATGATTGGGCATCTTTCTCTGCCTCCCCCTCCCCCCTCCTCTCGCATCACCATCTCACCACATCCCATCCGAGTCCCGCCACTCATCCAAGTGTCCTTAATCGCATCAACAGCCCATACTGCTATGCCCTAGGTAGGGCTAGCCCTTCCATAAATAACATGATTAATGATGAGCGGACCCTTGCAGGGCCCTGGAAAGCCCTCCTTGCCCCCTCCCCTCGCCGCGTACTCGCCTCGGCTCGGCTCCTATTCGGTCCAGCTACCAGAAACACCATTACGTACACGTTGTCATGGTAACGACAGTCCGTTTGCCGATGCAGCCCCCTAGCTATTCTTACGGACAGGGTCTACGATTTAGCCAATTATAGCATATCATTAGAGACTAGTGTTAACATGGCTTGTGACCACTTCGATAAGTTGTGGTCTTGCCGACCTGCCTTGCAACCTGCTTCCGATATCGCAGTCAGAAAGTGCACACTGAGCCAGACTGCTTCAAAATCTCACTTTGAAATGAAGCTGCTCCCGCGTCCCCGACGTCGCCTTAGAGCGGGCTATGCACCCCACGCCGTCCCACGCCGCCCCACGCCGCCCGCAACCCCAGCCCGGCCAGCCTGCTAAGCAGTTGATTAAGCGGTCAGGAGGCCGAATGCTGGCGTCCGAGCAAAATCTACGCCCCCATCTCTCTCGCACACACCGCAACACCATCAATCACGCGAGTGCGACAGAGATGCGAACATACGGCGCTCACGGTCTGCCCCCCGCGTCCCTCCACGCCACGCCCCGCCACGCTACTCCACGCTCCGCCCTCCGCGGTCCAAGGAGGGTCGAACAAATAAGGTCCTCGTTACCCCCAACGTAGCCAACAGGCTCTGCACCGCTCTGCACTCAATAAGCAAAACTGTCATCTCCTGTAGGAGACGACTAGTCGGAATCTTCTTCCAACAAATTGGAATAATGTCTGCAGAGATGTCGTAGAACAAACCATAGATATATTTATTTTTACTTTTTCTACAAAAGAAAAATATATTAGGAAAATTGAACAAAAAATCCGAGTATTCCTAATGTTTTTATCAAATATTTCTGATAGGCGTTCCGTATTCCTCTGAAAGTTTCTATGACCTCGAAAAACCATCAGAAGATCCCGGTGTTATGACTCATAAATTATTTCCAAATTATTTTCGCCTTCCAGTTTCAATCACTAGACACTATGTGCTCTCGCCCCGCTCGGGTTTATTTATGACGAGGTAAGTATCGCCTCCTGAAGACAGACTGATGACTCCTAGATGCGCTGACGGACATTTTCAGGAGGCAAATTCCCAGGAAGGAAAGTAACGAGAGGAGATCACGCCTAAAAGCAAACAGTGATTACCGTAATGACGAGGTGATGAAATAACTGGAGGCGGTGTGAGATGATGCCATGCTTGATACTCGCGTGTTGATATAAATTCCTTCCTTTGACCCCCATATGAGCACGCAAACAGGGAAATAAATTGTCGAGACATCATAGTGAGTAAAATCATGAAGGATTTTTGTCACATCATAACTTGTGCGAAATTTTAACATGTTTGATAAAAGCCTCAAATTGCTTTAGTTAAATCGAATTTGAAGTGGTAAACAACTTCAAGGATGAAAAGTTGATTTCTGGGAACCCGAGCCCTGAAGACGTACCCAGCAAAACTGTACTAAGCCGTGAGGTCGCAGTGGGTCTGAGTCACTGATCCCCGCTGCCCTGTGTCCACTGCCCAGGGCTCGGCCCAGGGGTCCAGAGAGGCGTGGAACACACCTGAGATTACTCTCATCACACCGAGTTAATCCGACGCGACGCCCCGGGTGAGAAGGCCGAGCTCCAACTATTTGAACTAGTACACTGCTGACGTGACGCTGATCACAGGTTCCAGGCCCTCCCCTGGCGAGTCACGCAGATATAAGTAGCTGGATCTGCCGCGGCTGCGGTGAGAAGAGAACGTGGTACTCACCTCACCCGAGAGAGGTGTTGGCACCTAACAAAAACTTGGTGTTCGATTCCTACCTGCGATCCTTCGATTTAATCTTGCGTCATGCGTCTTGCGTCATGTCGTGCGCCTCGTTCATGACACAATGTATTACACGAGTCACAGTCATGAATGAATGTCGCCTAAATAGACTCGTGCCAGAGCTTGATATGACCTGATAGGATCCCCCGCTGTCCCCCTGCCAGAGAGAGAGAGAGAGAGAGAGAGAGAGAGAGAGAGAGAGAGAGAGAGAAGCCTTCCG
>CABIKL010003339.1:0-11085 GCA_902196195.1 Aptinothrips rufus | reverse complement strand
TATTTCGTAATCAAGGCTGATTATAATCGATTACCGCCGAACTTGTACACCGAATATTCGAAGTGGCGGACCCCTCGCCCTATCCCCACCCAAGCTCCGTACTGTATTTGTGATCTAAAGGTCAACACTGCTCGTGAGGAGAAATCTTTGACTTTCTATGCATCTTCTTGAGAGGAAATATTACAACGAATCTTTGAGATTTGTCTATCAGGTGTCAAAACGCGCCTCAAAACTTTTTCAAAAATTTATTTTGTTGTTCTTAGTTTTTCGTGTTGGATTGCCCTGGGTTTTTGCTTATCTGTGTTAGGCGGCTACGTCTTGTGTGCACTCTAAGTGTATTCGTACAATTTTGTGCGATCAATTTGTACAAAGTTAAACCTAAGCTTCGTTTGCATGATTTTATAGGTTTCACTTGTACGATTTTTCCTTTTTGTACGCAAATTTGCACAAAAAGTGTGCGTATAATGTGCACAAAATCATGCAAACGAAGCGTAGGTTTAATTTCTTACAAATAATGCTCGTACAAAATTGTTCAAATACACTTAGTGTGTGCATGTATGTCCTCGCCCCTGGGGACAGCCTGGTGTAAATGTGACGCACGCAGCTGCCTGAGATTCCCAGCAGCGTCCCGCTTCATATCACAGCAGGCGTCTCCGTGGATCGCGGCCGGCGTCGCGACGCTTGGAAAGCAGAGTCGCTTCTATTTGCTGCTGCCATACAATCATAGACGTCAGGCGCGCAACACGTGGGCTATGATTTCAAATCGCTTGCAGCCCGCAGTGTGGTCTGCAGCCTTCTCCTATCGTCCGGGCCTGGCCCTGTCGAGAGAAGGGGGAACACTGTACAAAATTTTGAGAGCTCGTTTATTCTTGTGGTAGAATAAACGCATGATTCCCCTCCAAGTGGGTTAAAATTACCCCTCTCGGACGGCTCGATCATAAGGGGCTCTCTCCAACCACTGCAGGAGATTTTTGCACTTCTCCCGCTCGGTGAAAATTGACTAACCACACAAAGAAAAATTCACACTTCATTTTTTTACAGTGAAGGGAACGCAGGACCAGATCGGCCCTTCCTTGCTCACTGCGTCCCTCGTGGTTCCTCCGTTTAGTGCTTCACTCGCTCCGTTAAGGTATCGACGTCAATGGTTAGCAACAGCCCTCCTCGTGATTGGCACCCAACAAAAGAAAGAAAACTCTCATCTCGTCTCGTCCGAAGGCCAAATGAACATTCTGCTCGAAGTGCGCCACTCTGTCACGCCGCTAAGGCTGAGACTCGGCCAAGAGTTCCAATGCGCACCGACAAATGCCGCTGGCTATAAATCTCCCCCACCCCTCCAATTCGCTTTGTTTTACCTCTTGCCTGGGTGGTCTGGGCGCTAGCTACTCAAACACGCACCGCCACAGTAAACTGTTGGGTTAGGGACAAACCCAGCCGCAGCAGGACCAGCCCAGCCTGGGCCGGGGCGGGGCGGGGCCGAGTCGAGGTGCGTCAGTGACAGTTTAAAGCCATTTAAAGCTGCCATTGGGCCTCGACTCGACTTGCGTCGCCCTGGTCGCCCCGCCCTGGATGACAGATCACGGGCGCGGCGGGGCTCGGCGGGGATGGAAACAGCCATCCATCAACTCCTGCTTCTCTAGAGTGATTCTATTCTCGCCCCAGAACGCCCCGTCTCTCTCTCTCTCGTGACGCAGTGCATTGCTTTCTTTTACATATTTTCGATCGTCAGCAGCAGTGGTCTTCTTCCCCGCACCGCGCGGATTCGCCGCGTCATCGTCATTTGTAACGCTGTACTGACCTGCGGGTGACGATGCAAAATTAGCTTGGCGTAACTCAGTTTTAATTATCGTCTGAAAATAATAAGAATGACGCTAGACTGGTGCAGCGGACGTATCTATTCACACCCCTTTAGCCGCGACATGTCATGCCAATGGGTGAAATAATACCGCACGCTGTAGCAGGCTGCGCTGAGGGAGACGAGGAGTCAGGGGAGGGGAGGGGAGGGTCGTCCATTTCCCTCGCCTCTCCCACACTCGCTCTCGCGGCCATAAATTACATGGTGACGTCACAAGTGGACGATCGAATGGGCTCGTGGGCAGCGCGGCGGGGCAGGGAGGGGACGGGAGGGGAGGGGATGGGAGGGGAAGTGATCGGGAAGCTGACTCTGCTGCGGCCCGTGCGGCTGAGGGGGCGCAGCGGTGCGGTGAGTGTGAGCGACACGCACCCAGCACCGTGAAGAGACGTGAGGTCAGCGTCAATGACGTCAATTGATTGCCGTAGGGTGTTGCATCTTGTACCACTCAGTCTACTTGGCTCTTTGTACTTCGTTAGTCGGCGTGCGGCTGCTCCGGGCTCCGGCCCTCGCAATGAGAGTGAGAGTGGGGTGCTGGTGGTGGCTGTGAGCAGGTCGTCTTGCTTCCTCACTCGTGAGACGAAACACTTCGTTACTCTCTCGATGTGAGTATAATTTCTTTTCTCTTAAGACGCGAGACACATCCTTGTCAAGCTGTCATTGCTTCCCCCCCCCCCCCCCCCCCCCCCCGACCCCCCTTTCCAAACAGGAGTCCTCCTGGATCCGCGCGAGGATCCGCAAACCAGTTGGCTTCGTGAGACATTTTCCCCCGACATTGTCGCATAGACATATTTCTTCATTTCCTTCAGATCCAAGTCGGAGGAGCTCGGGCGGGGCGGGGCGGGGCGGGGCGGGGCGGGGCGGGGATTGGCGGGGCGGGGCTCAGGCAGCAGAACGCACGCAAACCGACACAACACCGAATGCGAGATGAGCTCGCCAAGCTCTGCTTGCTCAGTTACTTCCGCACGCGCAATCCTAACTCACAACGCCTGAAGTGGTCTTGGCGCGCTAAAGAAAGAAGTCGTGCTCTAATCTTGTTCTCCGCTCTGGACCTCCCAGCTTCCCTTCCCCCCAGTCTCACTAGTTCCCCCACCTCACCCCTACGAGCCATCTGATGAGTCCAGGCGCTGCGCGCGAAGGAGTTCAACAAATAATGGAATCACGCTCACTTTGAAACAGGCTGTCCGGTTCTGTCCGGCCCCGCGCAGGGCGGCGCCCGTGGCTCAGCACGGCAGCACGGCTTGGCTTGGCTCAGCACAAACATCGTCACGGAAGGCCAATATACAGTTGGAATATCGACCGAACGAGCCGAGCCGAGCCAACGTAATGGTTGGTCTTTGCAAGCGACCTGAAAGAACAGGGTTCCGCGGTAGCGGACTGTGGCGTCCACTTAGGGGTCGTTGTGCATCAATTTCTGGGGTAGCGAGGCCTCGTATCGGCCGCGACCCCACGCGACGCCTGAGTAAAGTGTGTCAGTTCTAATGAGTCGACTGAAATCGCCAATAGCGGCATCCCTAAGCATAGAAAACTCAAACCCAATCTGCGGGACTATCTAACCCAGAAACCTAGGCGGTAAAAAATTACTTGTGGAGGTCATTTCGAGACTTAGTATTTTAAAATAATGAAGAAGATACGGAACGCTTTTCGGAATGAGTCTCAAAGTGACATTCAAAAATATCGTTTGTCCTTGTTTTCTGGGTTGAGTTGCCTCAGAATCTGGATTTTGAGTTTTCAATGATACGGCGAACTAAGGTAAAGACTTTAGTAAAGACAAGTATTGGGGGAGCGCGATTCGAATTCTGAATTCTTTTTATCTCGTAGGTAAAAGTACTCTGACAGTCAACTGTACATGATCCTCGCCGTATTTCTTAACTTTAAGCAGGAAGCCAGTATCCGTTTCTTCACTTGCAGGAGTGAGTCACTATTTTTAGGCTCTAACAGTAATGGAAGGCTACTCTTTGAGGCAACCGCAGTGCCGGTTAGCGGCTGAGCTGAGCGTCTCCCGCCGATCACTAAAATCAGATATAAATAGTGCAGTCTTTGAAGCTCCTACGCGGAGTCAATAAACACTGCGGGAGCCAGAAATGGGGCAGAGCAGCGGCCCCAGACCGATGTCTTTGAACTAATAGAGGCTGACCAGTTCAAAGAAATATCGGCTCTAAAATGTTAGGTGTTAATACTCGGAGCCGTGTTTGGTGTTAACAGTTAACGCTTAACCATTCGGGTACTTTAAATACGCACACAGTCTTGAACTTAATCTGTGTTGTCAGCTTTAGAGTACTACCTAAGATTTCCGCAGCAGCATCTTTATGGAGCAGGTGTTCCTTATTCTGAACATCTGTTCTGGGCAAGAAAGGGACCCCCCGGGCATAATGAGCGAAGGGGAATGAAAGGACGCACAGTTATTATCACGGACAGATTCCTCCCCCTCCACCTCCCCGTCCTTCCTCCCCACCCAGCACCCCGAACCGCTACCCCTGCCGGCTTTCAATCTCTGAGGAGACAGGGAAGACGTAGCGCTCGTTTCCACTTTCAAATTAAAAAGAGGTGTCAAACAAGGGCATCCTGGAAATTATTGTCTCGACCGGAGGGACCCGTATGTGCGGTCACCACTTAAAATGAATTATCATTTCACGAAAAACTACCGAATTGTCTTGGAACAAAAATGGTTTATCTTGGTGCATTTACAAATTTTTCGACATCGCACTTTTAAGAGCATTTTGTCATTTGATCAATTTTTCGTCACGCTAAGTCCTACAAAAGCTGAACATGATGACGAAAAATTTGATGACGAACGTTTCGTTATTCCGACTCAAGAATCGTCAATAATTACGTGCTAAAATTGTTAGTCTCAGTATTTTTCGTCAGGTGACGAAAAAATTTGTGCATTAAGATTTACAAAGCATTCGTTACACAGTAGTTTGTAAAGTGACGAAACTTTACAGCGAGTGAACGATGTCTGCCGGCTAACTCCTTCCTTATCCCTCCCCTCCCCCTTCTACCAAGAGAATGTAAACTGTGCCCCTTTTAATGCCTGGTCTCTTCTCCGCCAGGGAACTCGCTCGCATCTGGAAGCTACTTCTAAATTTAGCAGAGAATAGAGCGAGCTGGTTTCCAGGTAAGTCGGCGTTAGTCTCCCACTCTAGACCACTGTGCGGCGCTGCGGCGCTTACCTTGGTGATGAGGCGAGCTACAGTCCGACTGCTTCCATTGTAATCACTCAGGCAATCCTTGGTGTAGCACAGACACTCACACTCACGCTGCCAGCCGCTGGCATCAGCAACAGGCGAATTCACCACATTCCGGAAGGCATTCCGAGCGCTTCATCAGATGCGACACTGTGCATGACTCCGGGCGAGCGGGTGGCGTTCGCGACACGTGCTCGGAGGCAGGGCAGGGCAGGGCGGCCCTCCCCCGCAGTGTGACGCCCCGGGGCTGGCTAGGCCATGACAGTCGTCTGACTGACCGCGAGGCAGCCTCCGAGACGTGCCTCGGAGCGACCCTAATGGCAACCCTAACCTAAGGCCAGGATGGCCACCCGTAGGCAGGGTGCGGGTTAGGACACGCGACCTAGGACCGGGCGAGGGCGCGGCGAGGGCACGGCGAAGGGCGGAGGAAGACAGGGGCGGTCTTTGGTCCGAGAACGAGTGTCCAGTGCGAGCCGAGCCGAGCCGAGCCGAGTTGGGCCGTGGCCGGGGCCGAGGCCGTGGCGTGCCGACAGGATGAGGGCGCGGGCACAGCGTGCGAGCGGGCCGCTCCTCGCCTCGCCGCGACTAGAGGCTCACTGGCCAGGCCCACCGCTGGTGGGTGGTGGGGCGGGGTGGGTGGCGAGGGGGGCGTACCGGGTACTCGGGAGGGAGGGAGGGAGGGGGAGATCGCGCCTACGCCGGGGGGTGGCGTGGACGCGGGGGCCGGGGAGGTTGGGGCGCGCGGCGTGGGGACTGACGTGAGCCGAGAGGGGTGGGCGCCCCCCCCCCCTCCCAGCCCCCCCCCCCTCCCCGCCCCGCCCGGGCATGCGCCGGCCTCTGCCGCCGTACTGGAATAATGATTGGTCTGCAGAGCACACCGGGCGGCCGGCAGAGCGCGCCAGCGAACAGATTGAACAGGAGAGCGCCAATTTTGAAGAAGACGCTGGTAGCCTTGCTTGCTGTTTAGAGGTCCTTTTTTGTGAGGGTTATAGGGTGCAGAGAATACAAACGCATTCGGCAACGTTCTTTTCCGTCTTGATGCTTCTTGACTGTGGTATTTCACAGTTTAACTCCCATGCTAAAATACCTGCAAAATTTATGTCGGATTGCCATCTTTCAAAAGTTCGTGTAGTCTGCTTTTAGAACAAAACAATAATTGCAGAGTAGTATTGAGAGCATCCAAATAGAGAACGGCGATTAAATGTATTTCACTATCACACAAAGAAATTACAGCAGAAGTATCACAGGAGAATATCAAGACAGCAAATGAAGTAAAAATGAATAAAATATTCTATGTTATGTTTACGCTCTTGTGTCATATTTCGTCCCCGTTTCGTCAGTCAGTTCACCTATTCCGGAAATGAGCCTCTGCTGGAAATTGTGCGTATCGTCTTTTGTTGTGTGCTCGTGATTCGGATGACTGCCGTCTCCCGATCTCAGCACTCTAGCTTTAATGAGGGGGTCAGATGCTTCTTTCAGGTCATAAGCCCAACCAATTTTCGCGAGAAATTCTATCACTTTGGTCGTAGGGTTGTATCGTATTCCGTATTCAGACGCCTTGTAGTCCCACGGAAATGTATGATGATAGTTGTGCCATCCTTCCCCGAAGGATACGATTGAGACTAGTAGAGTTTCCACTGGTAGAATTTTCCTGAAAATTACGCGCAGTGTCATTCGATGTGATCCTTCTAAAACTAAATCGTGACAGCGAAATTCCACGTTCCACTTACTTGTCGTATGGTTTAGTTCCAAAAGCGTGAGCCCAACTGTTGACCATCCATGTGAAGTTGAGAACTACCACTGTACGTAAGAGCCAGGGAACCATGAATGAATTCCAAAGGGTTTCATTCCAGAAGTAAATCGGTGTCAGTATTGGAAAAGCGAACGCGAATAGAAGATACAGCAAGAAGTAGTATCTGCGAATAAAAATAAGTTCACGTATACTTCCCTTGCAAAAAGAAAACCGTGTGAAACCGCGCAGTCGAAGTGCATTCGTAATGCGACTTCGTGCGACCTCAGTGCGATCTTAGTGCGTTTCCGAGCATTCGTAGAGCACTTTCTAGCCACGAAGTGACAGGATGTTGCACAATGGCATGCAATGTGACCGACTTGTCAGGAGTCAATCACGAAAAAAAATGGCGCCGTTAGGGAGTCTTCTTGGCTGGAGAGCGCAGTACGAATGGACGGGAAAGCACTATGATTGCACTACGATCGCACGGACTCGCAATACCAATGCACTGCGACGTTTCGCACGATCTGATATTTACAGGACTTCTAATCGAATAGGGAATAATTTATTGTTGCCCGTTTCCACATCACTCTCTTTCCTTCTCCGACACCTTCGTCCTCATATAAAGTGTGGGAACGGAATCCGCAATCACAATGGCTGTGGCTTTGGCCAAACTCTTTCCACACCATTTGAAAGGAAATTGGTTCTCCGAGCCGATTTTAATTATTTGTTTTTCCAAAACTTTAATACCGAAACCAAATAACTGACCTTTTTAAAATGGATATTTTTAACACAAATAGAGTAACCTAATTTTAGTTTAATTTATATTAAATTTGAGATGAATAAGAGTTTAATTTAAGTCAGATTTGAAAGAAAAACTCTTGTTTTGTTTGGTATGAACCCATTTACAAGGAGACGTACTTACTTTTTCTGAAACATCACAAGGGGATCGTTCGCCAAATCTGACATGTCGATCGAGCTCCCTTTCTTAAACACGTCTGGATGCTTCTTTACCATGAGCCATCCGATGTGCGAGAAGAAGAACCCTCGGGAGGCATTGTGTGGGTCAGCGTCGGTGTCTGAGAACTTGTGGTGCTGGCGATGATCTCTGACCCATATCCATAAGCAATTCTGAAAAAAGCGGTGCTATCAGATTCCATGATGCCAGTGCACGAGAAAGAGCGCTTTTTGGATCTGTTTCCTTTACCTGACTGGCGACAGTTTGCCAAATGATGATGAGCAGTCTCAGTGGTAGGTTAGCCTTGAATGATCTGTGTGCGTAGTATCGATGCGCCCCGACTAGGATTCCCTGAGAGGAGCCGATCCCCACGGCCACACCTGAAGTAGACGGTACACACTAAATTTAGAGGGACAATTTTGCGCTTTAATAATCACTTCTGTAAACATGCATAACTATGCACAAAATTGTCCACATATCATCACAATTTTCTCTAAACTTGTTGGTGAAGAACTATTTTGTGCTAAAGAATTGTTGACACATTTGTGCGTAGTTGTGGATAATTTTTGTCTGTAATCTTATGCATGAAATTGTGATTAGTTATGCATGCTTACAGAAGTGCAAACCCCAATCACAATTTATTTGTACATAAATGAAGGACAAAGGTAAGATAGTGCTTTGTTGTGCACAAAATAGTTCATAAGAATGTACAATTTATTACAAAGTTCCCTTAATCACAATTAAATTGTCCCTGAAATTAGGGAGAAAAAGAGAACATCCGTAATTTAGTGGGTAGAATAATAAAAGTCAGAAAATTTTGAAAATGCCGCTGTTGCATCATTAAAATGGATCTGATTTTATTTTATTTTTAGAGTCACCCTCCCCAAAGCCCAGCCGACCTTGTCAAGTGCTAGTGAATACTTTAGAACAGCCTTGCAAAATCCCTTACTTTTGTTGCATTTCTGCACGTGCTTCACAATCAGTACCCGCCGGAGATCAGATTACTTACTAAAGAGCCAAGTCTGCCATTTTATCCTGAAGAAGAGGAAGAGATACGCTCCGTAAAGAGCCCAGAGATGAAGCACGAGGAATCCGATCGCGTTGAACCACACGACTTCCGTCTTGTACGGCTTGTTTTCATCGCGAGCTGGCCCCGAGTGAACAGGCTTGCGGTCTCGAGCCGTGAGCATCACGGAGCCCGAGCCTGGCGTTCAGTTCGACCCCCTCTGTCGACACGTTAGCACTGGCGGCTCAAGGAGAGAAGGAAGGAGTCGGGCTCGAAACGAAACTCTGGTTCCGATTTCCATACAAAGCCGCGAGCGAGTGAGGCAAAAATGTCGCAATGATATCCTTGGGCCCGTAAACGAACTACGTGATACCAATTTTAAAGGGAGCGGGTTTGTCGACACAGTACGATAGGTCCCGCGAGGACCCAGGTGACACAGCTAGATCAGAAAAACGTCAAGTGATGTAATAATGACGGTATTTTTCGTCATTTAAACGTCATCGTGACGTGGATATGACGAAAAATAATGTCATTACGACGTCACCTGACGTTTTTTTGACCTGGCAGTGTGACCTGGGGGCGGGGGTGGATATATCAGGGGCCCTGGCTTGTTCTTTAGAGACGCGGTATTGCGGACTAGTGCGGCACATCGGCAGTGCGGGTATCATGCACCCTGCCAGCATCCACCCCTTCTTCCGACCAGGTGCTTAAAGTTATAGGGACGAAATCCAAACAATACCGATGACAACTATTTCAGAGCTTCTTCTGTCGACAGCATGACTGCTGCACGCTGTCTACGTAGTTAACAGGCTAAGAGTACGTCTCTCTAAGTGTTGGCAATCAGCTTCCTGATGTGAAGGGCTGCGACTATATTATTTCGGGGGGAGGGGGAGGCCCCAACCCCCGCACCGTTCTTTCGGCGCCTATGTTCTTCAGTGTGTTATTTGTTCAAACCTTGCAGTCTTACGAAACAGAAGATGGTGCCTGGTGGTGAGTAGCTCCCACGTCAAACCTGATTTACGGGTTGTTGGGGCGCCGCTGCGCTGTTCCACGTACGGGGCCGGGGCTGGGGTGGCGGAGTTTCAACTCGAGGCTCCCAGCCCAGCTCCTCTGGCCGTATTTTCGACTGCGTAAAGGGTTAATTCACGAAATAATTAGTATTCCTGACTGGCGGGCGGGGCGGGGGATGCATGTGATCGCGCCGTGGCACTGTGTAGTTCAGACACATTTCCCGCCTCGCTCCGGGGTGGTGTTCTTCCCCCTCCCCCGCTCTTTTCCTCCCTGCCCCTCTCTCTCCTCCCCTGCTCTCGAATTCGCATGTTATGGAGGCTCCTTTCGCCTCTGCCGTTCCGGAGCGCAAAGCAACGCATTCAGCTGGTTAGCTCATCTCCAGCGGAGAGCGGAGCCCCGCCACATCCCGCTCCCCGCTCCTTGTGACTGGGCCTAAGGACAGACCTTGAGGCAGACCTTGAGGCAGACCTTGGGGCAGACCTTGAAGCAGACCTTGAGGCAGACCTTGAGGCAGACCTTGAGGCAGACCTTGAGGCAGACCTTGAGGCAGACCTTGAGGCAGATCTTACGGCAGACCTTGAGGCAGACCTAAAGGCACCTAAAGGCAGACCTAAAGGCACCTAAAGGCAGACGCAGATGAGTAGAGAGTGTGCAATGCGCCAAAGTTCAAACCGTAATAACGTATTTTCGCTCCCTCTACAAAATAACAAATAAAAATAAGAAATGTTTGTCCCACGATGGCAAATACGCTTATAACAGTTCTCATCTTAAAGAAACGGTGACAAATCCTTGTCAGTCCTACAACACGGTAGATCCGTCATATGCGTTCCTATCGCGTAGCTCTGCCAAACTATTCATTGTCATCAAGTCGCTGTGCGCTACGTCTCAGAAAAATGAACAGTGGAGTTAACTTTAAACTGTCGGCAATATAAGACGTCTAAATGTTTATTTACAGCACCGGAATTTTTTTTGTTGAAAGCAGAAACGATAGTTTGGTACTTTTTTTTCCCCAGTGTTGATAATCTACTCGCCGAGTCCGGGGCGCACTCTGTACTTAACTCAAAGATCGTGTCCCTGATGCTAATCCCGCGCAAAGTTTGTGAGATGTAAGGCGATGGGTTGCGACGCGAGCCCTGGCGCAGAGTGTGCGGGGCGCTCGCATGGCGGCTCAAGGACAGGATTCGAGCACAATTAACTTACTTGTGGCACGTACTCACTCACTTGGAGACAAAAGCTGCCCGGGTTACATTAAGGGGTAAAAGTGGAGCTAACGTCAGAAAGCTTCGACCGTGGCGACATTAATGGGTTCCATTTGGAGTGACGAGCCGAGAAGCGCGGCGTGGG
>CABIKL010003338.1:0-11087 GCA_902196195.1 Aptinothrips rufus | reverse complement strand
AGGTGAATAACGCATTAACCGAAAGTACCTCCAAACGCGATTGGAGGTGTTTTCATTGGAGGAATCGGGCCGCCACCCCCTGTGGTCTGCGTATGGCCGTGGCCGACCCGCCTGCCGTCTACAGTCCTCTAAATTTTAGTTCCATGTCTGGGTCCACCCCCGTTAGTTTGGAAGATCTCCGCCGGGAGCGAGAGGAGTACTTTGCGCAGCTAGGATGTGCGCATCTCCCCCCCAAGTTTGCTTGCCGAGCGGTTCACTTCCGGTGCCCCTGAGCTGACCTTGCCGCCGTGCTTTCGTGGGAGATGAAATGCTGTTACCCGACTGAAAAAATAATCATGAACATGAAAATTTAAAACATCAAAAAATTTACTTTCTTCACTTTCACTAGTCTTAAAAAGTCGAAAATTTTGGTGGTGCTTGCTTGTATTCTGTGCACTCGCGAAAAAAGCTTTATCAGTTTTGATATAAATTCTGCGATTCGGATATTTGTGCATGACTATTATTAAATCTTTCGAAATTTAGTATGTGATTTAATGTTTGGTGTCTTCGATATAAGACATTGTAAAAGGCAAGGTAAAAGGTGCGATGCTGAGTGCTTCACATTCCTTTTCAAGAACTACCGCTAGTTTCCTTTTGTTTTTACTTTTTTATGAACTTGCGCATCTTCCGCCCCAGTCTAGTTGTGGGAGTGACATCAGCTTTCAAACCTAATCAACCCATCATCTTGTTTCAATCCTTCTCCCATCCATCAGAGATCGCAGCCTGAGAGGGAAATGTTTTGTTTTTTTTTACTGCTAGGCTCACCTAATGTCGCTAACAACCTACCCTTTAGCATGGCCCTCCTCTCGGACCGCCCCCGTGTGTTTCCCAAACTATCAGATTCGGCGGCCGCCCTTGTTTTCCTCCGACCTCTGCTGGGGTTAGGAAATAAAAAATACTGAGCACCACCTCTTACAACGGCAAATTGAAGAGCGGTGCAAGGAAATAAAAAACAGTCCGATCGGAAGTACCGAAGGAGATCATTTATAGACCAAGTGTGGAAAGGTAAGCTTCAGTACGGTGTCATGTAGAGAGCCTTCAGGGAGACTGCGACCATCACGTGACTGACCCTGCGGCGTCAGGGATGTTGGAGTTCGCCTAACTTTGTGCTTGTTTGGGCGCAGGAACTCGCGGGAAAAGTTAGAGAGACTCGACCGAAAAGAGGAGGGATATTAAGGATGCTTATGCATTACTGTCCTTTTTCGCAACTCTGTGATATTTTTATTTTGTCTCAGTGAGTTTGTTTCCGCCCCCGCAGCACAGCTGCGGTACGGCTGATATGATATGTCGAGTCACGTAGTGGTGCCAGGTCTCTCTCCTCGCAGTGGCTCGGGGTGGGTGGGCATGGGCCGGTGTAAGATGGGGTGGGGGTGGGGGCGGGTCTAGACGGGGAAGCGCAGGACTTCCGGGGGGCAAACCACGTGCGAGTAAATAGACTACCGTTGCGCACACAGCGAGCAGGCAGTGACTGGTTACCCAGAGGACCTGGCCTCGCCTCGCCTCACCACTCGGATAGGAGGACGAGACGGGACGGGACCCGGGACGATAACGGAAGAATAGAGTCCAGGATGTGTCGCCCTGGTCGCCCGCAACCAGAGCTGGACTCACATCCTGGGGCTGCCTGGTCACACACACCCAGCCCGTCAACACTTGTACTGGCACGGAGTCAGGAAGTAAGAACAATAACGTAGGCTGTAGTTGAATTCCCAGACTCTATGATCTGTCTTGTCAACATGTGCAAACAAATTTGCAATGTGCATTCATGCAGTGCAGTTGTAGGCAACTCTTGTTTGATTCTGGAATTTTATGGTTGTGTCCAGCGCCTGTCTCAGTGTCTCGAACAGTTTTGCAGAGAACGTATGGAAATGAATTTGAAAGCCACATACTGTATTCCGGCACCGGAGCTGCATGTTTGGTTGGGGCTCCCACAGCAGCGGGTCTGAGGTCAGACAGGGAAGAAGTCGCTCTATAATGAAATGGGTCGCTCTCTGAATGAGTATTGAGAGCATCTTTACTTAGGTCTGGGCGCTGTTGACACAGTGGGACTGACTGGAGGGTACTGTGGTGAGTGTACGTGGACTACCCTGTTAACATAAGTTGATCGAAATCCACATTGCAATTAAAACAAGATATTGAGAAATAAAAAAGCCACTTGAAAATCTTGATTAATTCTCGGTCTGTTATTTTATGACATTTTTAGGCGGTCTTATTTTTTTTTTTTAATTTTATCTTGAAGAATTATGTGTGTCATCCCTTTGAGCGCATGTCCTAGCCGAAGAAAAACCCGTAAAATTTGGCACGGTCGAGCGAAGCGTTTGGATTTGGATTCCTATAGGCCCCCGACCCCCCTTCCCTCCTTCTCCCCTCCTGTCTGGACAGGCAGCCGCGAGATGCAACTTGATGTCTCGAAGGGCTGCGGGGCGGGGCGAGGCGGGGCGATCCGACCCGCCTCCGCAGCTAACAAAACCCCACTTTTTGATACATTTTGAAGATGACGCAGTGCTCAGCCACGTGTTTTCACTCCGACCCCACCCCCTCTGCATGAAGGGGAGGTTCACGCTCACACGGCTTGGCTGCGGTACGGGACACTTTCCTATTTGCACGGCTGGGATGCGAATCCTGTTCCCAGACGCGGTACTGTACTGTATCCACTTCCTTGCCTGAGAGCGCTGGGGCTGTCTGTAAGCGGCATGACTGGTGTCTGCATTTTTCGCTTAACTCTTGGACATGTGCAATTTTGTGTGGTTCTGAATCGATTTCTTTTTATCGTTAGTACGCAAATACTACTTTGAGTTTTGCATCGTGAGTTTGCTTAGGTCTTGTTGAGTGTCCATGCGAATTGCATATGGAGCCCACTATGTGAAAAGAATTATGCTATTGGCTAGTTTTGACGAAAAAAAATGGCTATCTTTCTAAAAAGAATTATTGTAACTTTACGACATTTGTCGTAAATTTTTTAAAAGTCGTATGACTTATTCGATGATGAGAGGGAGAGGGAAGCATGAACATGCCCTCAGCAATGGTAAGGACTTTTTATTTGTAGTTACAACTAGTTGTAAAGTTACCACTAATGCCTGGAGAGTTTTAAGTCCGTTAAGTCGCAAGTTTTCGACTCTTTTACAGTGTTTCCAGGGGGCTGTCAGGTCAGCGACTAGAGTGGCCCCGCGCCCTGCAGCCGCCTATTGTTGGCGGATTTGAAGGGAGAGGGGAGGCGGCCGTGGTAACGCGAGAGGCGGAGCGATCTGAAGGCGACCCGACCCGACCCTCCCGACCCGAGATGACTCCCTCGCCAAGGTCGGAAGATTGCATACATTCCAGGGGCCACAGTAGGCATTTCTTTGCATTATTATTGTCATCCTCTATCGCGAGCTCTGATTCGTGTGAATGCAGAAGCATGTGCGAACTTATCATGCATTGATCCGATTAGGAATCAAATGTAGCAATATCGAGCACTCCGTGATGCATCGTGAGTCGGTACAGTAAGCCGATAGAGACGCAGGTATTGGAGTTAATCCGAGCCGGACGCGAGATGACCGAAACTAGAGTCAGTCGGCCGGACCGGGACAGCGTTGTAGGCGTGGTGCATTGTGGGGCAGTGCGAGTGAGATGGACGTAGAGTTTGTGTGAGTGACTGCGAGGGGGATGGAAGGGCCTGCCTGTCTCTCTCGCACTTCACACAAACTCCATAAGACTCCATCTCTCTCTCTCTCTCTCTCGCACGCTCCCGCACTCCGCCCCTGATTTGGGGAGCTGCCCTCTGTACAGTTTCGTAAGTCGTGAGGGGATAAAAAGAGCTCAGACTCGGGCGCAGGTACGGAAAAAATCTTGGACGGTGTTTTTTTGTCTGCAGCGCAATGCAAAAAAGAGGCTGAAAGGATGGATGAGCAGGATGAGGGGAGGTGGGGGGATGGGGAAGGGAAAATATAGTGAGGATAACGGTTCGTCCAGACATGTCGGTTTTGTTACACTTTCTGACACTTCGAGCTCCATCCACGTTGACACACATTTATAAAAATTATAAAATGGGGAAGATTCTTGTTAGGATCGTGGGGTGCCTGTTCGGGCGTCCTCTCTAGCTTTGCCGCCAGTCCTGCACGAATCACGATCGAATAAAACACGCTGACCGCCTCACTGCCTTTGTAACAGTTCATCCCCATACTGCTCACTGCTGACCTGCACAGTCAGTATACTAATAAATTCCCCCCCCCCCCCCTGCTCCTCCCCTCCCCTCTCCCCTCCCTCGGCTGGACGCTGAGAGACGCGCCGGGTCAAAAGCGCCGTGGGCTAATTTTCAGACATCATAAATTAGAATTAATTTGATGATATGTACAAATCAAAACACAGGTCGGCGGCGAGGGGCCGGGCCGGCGGCGGGCTGGCGGCGGGCTGTGCGGCGCGGAGTGTCCGAGCCGAGCAGCAAGGCAACATTATGGGCGCGGCCCACCCGACCCACCACGGCACGGCACGGCACGGCACGGCACGTGTTGGGTATCCTTTAGGTATCCTCGCGGAGAGGCCGTGTCTCGCGACATCATGGCCAGGCAAGCATTTCAGTATTAAAGGGACCGTGCGAGTGGGATGGTGTCGTATGGAGTTTGTGTGAGTGCGAGAGAGGCGGGCGGAGGGGGATACCGCCCTCCTGTCTCTCTCTCGCTCACGCAAGCCGCACAAGACTTCCATCTCTCTCATGCTCATGCGTTACTCGGGAAGCAACGCCGACTGTTTCGTTGAGATGCGCTGTGGGGTTGGTACGTGTTGTGTCAGTCTTATCCAAGACAACTCATTTCATCGTGTCGACCTTTGCCTAATGGGCTCGGCTGGGGCGATCCGAGCTGGGCAGAGCAGGGCAGCGGGCAGGGCTGGGCTGGGCTGGGCAGAGAGCCCGCATAGAGTCAGGACGGGTACCGAGTACTTGATCGCAGGTTCGAGTAGTGCTCTGCAACTACCAGAAAATCTGTTCGAGCAGTATATTCCACCTCGTGATACAGGGCAATACTGTGATGTTTGATGTTTGAAGTTTGTATTATATATCTCGATATTCCAGCCTAAAATTGCCCCAATAAAGGGCCAAAAAGTTGACAATTTGACCTATATAGTGGAATATGAAATGCATTCCACGGTTCTGCGTACAAGGAATGCCACCAGTTGCAATCCCTGCGTGAGGGATCAGATTTTGGCGTAGACTCTCCCTCCCCTCCCCTCCCCTCCCCTCCTGCCGCCCCGCCCCAGCCACGTGTGGTATGGTATACCTGTCTGTCCCGACTAGACGGCCGCCATATGCTCGGTACTGTAGCGAGGTCAGAGGTCGTGTTCAGAGGACAGGGGAGACACCGAGCGCCATACGGTACGCTGCCTGGCCTGCTAGGGGTGGGGGGCGTAGAGATGTGCGAACAGGCTTTGTTCGGATTCGAACGAACACGAACAGATTTTTAAAAAAATAACTCGAACCGAACGAACACGAACAATTCAAAAATTTCCTCGAACGAACCGAACCGAACACTCTGATGTTCAATTCCGAACAAAATAGGCTCGAACAGCCCTTTTACCTCAAACGAAAATTTAGAACTAAATTTTTAGCTTTACAGAGGCCTACCATGAGAGCATTCAATTAAGATTTTTTTACTATTTATGCCGGGCAAATACGTCAATATACTCAGCAACAAGAGCATCTGGATAAACTGTGTTCGACCACGAACGCTACTTTTCATAAATCTTCGAACAGTTCGCGTACGGACACCAGATGATCGTCCTCGATCGAACAAAATCTCTGTTCGGATCGTTCGAGTTCGTTCGGATCCGAACATGTTCGCACATCTCTAGGAAGGATGACAATGTCACCCTGAGGAGCGACTCACTCTTTAGTCACACTGCATGGTAATTACTGCAGGCAGGGCGGAGACATAGCCACGCACCACGCGCCGACAGACGGGGGAGAGTGTGCACCCCCAACCTACCCCACTCCACTCCACTCGGCTAAATTACAGCCCCAAGGCAGAGTGCAAACGAGACGGGGAACAATGACGCGAGGAGGTAGACTCCCCCCACCCCCTCCCCTCCCCTCACCCCCTGGGGTTGCTCCGCGTCGCCTCGGGGTCGCGGAGTGTCGCGGGGCAGCGCGGGGCAGCGCGGGGCAGCGCGGGGCAGCGCGGGGCAGCGCAGCGCGACTCCAAGGGAACCGTTGGTGCCCTTTGGGCTCGCTGCATAGAAACTTGAGTCGCTCGGCACACGGGGAGGTCACCAAGGCGGGCGCGGCGGGGGAGGGGAGGGGGAAAGGAGGGGGGGGGGGGCTGCTCGGAGGGTAGGTAGCTCCAAGGAAGGGGAGCAACAGTATCGACACGGAGAGATGTCGAGGGAGGCGGCACGGCAGGCGTGGAGAGCACTGGTCTGGTCGGCACGAGCCACAGACTCAGCATCTCATACTCTCAACCCCCGTCATCAGCCGACGTTTCATTTGGTGGAGAGTCAGAAAACCGACCACGTTTTGACCCTCGGGCACCACGACCACCGCCCTACACATCTCATTCAGATTCCCTTTCGTCCGCCGGGCTGCCAGTCACATTGCAGTTCGCAGTGAGGCAGGGCTGGGGACCCACCCGTGCCGCACGATTACGCAGCAGAAGCTATTACGTTCGCATAAATTCTTCTTTGGCGACAAATTCGATCCGATTTAGCTCGCGAAACGGCGAGAAAGACAATGCAGCAAGCGACTGAGTTATTTCTCAATACAGTGCGCGCGCACGTGGTCTGAGGGGACAAAAGAGTGTAATACCCCCCTCCCCCCTCCCCCCTCCCCCAGACCCCCTTCTGTTCCCTTCCCCCATGCTTATCCAAAAGGCCATCAACCCCCTACCCTACGCTACCCCCGCGGGCAGATACCATACACCGCGCTATCGGAACAACGAGTTGCATCCACGTCAGAATATCTCCAAATTGCACCGAAAAAGAAAAACAGACATCAGGTCGGGGTAATCGGAATGCGGGTTGTGTCGTGCTCGTGCCAACTACCCCCCCCCCCCCGGATCAACCCTCCCCTCCCCCTCCCCATGCGGGGTGTGCTGACCCTTGGACCACCGGGTTGGGTAGGGGTTTATAGGCTCCCATCCGGGCTTGCGCCAAATGTGAGGTGTAACTGGACAGCCTGCCCTGCCCTGCCCTGCCTCCGAGTAACTACCAATCAACATTCTTTGTTGTCTTTGTCCTATTCACTTTCGGTTTTATCGCCTCCTTTGTACCGATGTTAGAACCGTGCCCTGGTGACTCGGGGGCTCATGTGTGCCGCAGCCTGCTCTCCTTGGACGTATCCTTCAATTCCAGAGGGCAAACCGCGGCAAACAAATTGCTCAGAGATATCGAAAAGAAAAAGATACTTCCGGAATCTCGTACGCCAAAAACTTATTTTCATTTACATGATGTTGTTAAGACAAAAATTGTAGCGAATTTTCCTTTAAGAGCGATTAAAATTGTATAAAAATATTGATGTCAGATTCAAAGCCACTTCAACGTTTTAAGAAAATTTTAGGAAAAGTTCACTGACATTCGTGAATCTACACGGAAATCCGAGCAAATTTCCTCCTCGACAGCACCGAACTTTGGTACATCTAACATCGGAACCCGGTTTTACACCTCTCCGTCGAGCAAAAGACCAAGTAACTCGGGACGCTTCTTCCCGCAAAGCTTATATCGCGCCTTGCTTGATACGAACCGTCAACACATCGGCCGCCTCCCCCGCCACCTATCAACATCCGGCTCAGACATATCGTAACTCTTTCCCCCCCCCCCCCCCCCCCTCCCCTCCGAAAAAAAGGGAATTAAAAAGATCCCCTCCGCCTATCCACTGAATACGAGATTCATCGCCATAAACGGATTAAAGAAAGGACAGTGATATTTTGCGAAAGACGATCTCCACCCCTTGCGCACAACCTTGATATAACATGCATTGACACACTGCAAAGCAGGTTGTAGAATTTTTTCAAAATTTCTCCTTTAACGTGTTGGTGACGTAACCAGGTCAAACCCGAGAAACTTAGAACGAAAACTTTCTTATAGTCAAAGGACTGCGGTACACACACACGATCAGCGAACCGCATTTCCGGAAGAAAATTTTACCCGTCAAATGCAACCACATGGGAATCACACAGACTGCACAGACCGTGCCCGCCGTGAAACTGCAAAAGTCATGAAGATCAACCACATTCCTTATTGGCACGCACGTGCCCCGCTAGCGCGGCCTGCCAATAAGCCAAAGCCCGGCTATGGGCAGCACAGCCCCGCCGGCAGGCCACTCAGTTACTGTTTCCGGCGCGGCGCGGCGCGGCGCGGGGCGGCGGCGCGTCTCCGCAGTGCGTCGAATGGCCGTGAAATCAGCGGCAGGGGCGAGGCCGGGCGAGGCTTGTCGGCCCCTTTCATTCTGACACCACACATTACGCGACCATCAGATATTTCGCTACACAAAGTTTGGGAAACTCGCCGCGCATAGGACTAATTGATTATTGTCAGGACCGTGTGTCTCTCTCGCACTCACACACCACCCCATCTCCTCTCTCTCTCTCACTCCTGGAGCAGGGGAGGTCCCGCCTGATTCCCGCCGCACCACTGTGACCGTGCAGGTTTTGCTGCTCTCAATGGGTGGCGGGCGGGCGGTCAACTCTTCTATGTGGGTTTTAGTTTTCACTAATGCCCTGGGAAATGAGGCCTGTTTGTTTTCTGCGGCGTGTCAAATCAAAAAAGGGTGCCTTCCGCAACCCTTATTGTGCGCAGCGCCGCAAAGGACTGCCCTTGAACGCTAGTCAGAAGCTGTCGCGGATCTGCAGATATGCGAGAGAGCTACTTGCGTACGGATATTTCGCACCCCAAATGCCAGAAAAACCGCACCGGAATTTTGAACGGCACCAAGAATCATGGCCAACGTTACCTCTGGACATCCAACGGCTCGTAACATGATTACATAGACAACTTCGGATTCGAGAGAAAAAATTAACAACTGGGCTAAAATTTTAGTGTTTGTCTGTTTAAGACAGTTGCAGAACTGAATAGCCCCGATAATCTTATTCATTTTCTCTCGAAAACGAAGTAAAATATCAATATTTCTAACAAAATCACCTAAAGTTTATACCAAGTACGATTACATGACTTACTGACCACTGCTCGCCGTCGCCCTCATTCGGCTATGAGGAAAATTGCAGACTCGGGCGAACTGCAGTCACAATGTTTGTTTTTTTTCTTTTTCTGGCAGTGGCACATGCAGTTTGATTTTGACGATGGTGCTTGGTCTCACCTCACCTGTCGATCATGTCAGGGAGGCAGCGCGTCACGTGGTCCATGATGGATCTGATCACTCAGCCTCATCCCTGACGATCAGCGTCGATGTAAACACGCCGAGTGGCGGGGCGGGGCGGGGCGGGGCGCGGGGCGAGGTGAATTGAGGTGAGGTGGCGCTTTGAGGCCTTTGATCTGACGCCGACTGCGGCCGATCTGGAACAAGAAACACACTCGACACCTTAGGGCGCGGGGTCGGCGCAGGGTCTTTCCCAGGACGGCGGTTAGGGATTTCGATTTCGGGGAAGCGTTTGTACAAGCCTAGGGGAGAGACTCTCCGAAATTTCGCACAGTACACCGAAATTCAGCCCTTCAATGAAATATATGATATAGAAGATAACCCCAAAATTCACATGAATATCAGTTGAGTTTTGGATCAAAAGCTTCGGCTTCAAAACTTCAATTTAAGGTACTTTTGAAGGGTAAGAAAACACCGTCAAATAAAACCAATCCGCTGTCGACGCTAAACATAAAACTAGTCCAACATGGCGTGGGGCGAAAAGTCAGGTTGTTTTCGACGATTACAGTGCAGCGTAGGGCCGTGCCGTGCCGGGCTGGGGGGGGGGGGGGGGGGGGGGGGGGGGGGGGGGGGGGGGGGGGGGTCCGGGTTGCGGGCGTCGCAATGAATTGCACTTTATAGCGTCATTCCGAGCAATGATACAGTAATGATAGCCACTGGAAGGGGTGGGTGGCGCCTCCAATGAGGGGGTGTCGCAGCCAAATAACGGTCACTGTTGTTATTACCAGACCAGATCTTCAAGTGGATCTGACCGATACTTTCCGGTCAGACTCTGGGTGGGGGTCTATGTTTGGCAGAATGAATTTTTCCATGAGATGAATTCGGGGTGAGAATACGAAAACAGTAACAAAGGAACAAGACGCTATGGCGGCGTCAGAGGAATAATCGAATTCGGCACATGTTTCCACGTGCACAGACAGCCTGCCTTATATTAGGACAATTACACCGGAGCAGCGATCACCAACAATATCATTATTCAAGAGAAACAAGAGCAAGACAACAACAACAAGACAAAAGGAGCGACTGGCGGCCGCCGTACTTGTTTAAATATCTTGTCACTTTCTGGCGCGCGCCCAGCCGCGGGCTCTGTTATTATATTACGATTTACAGACCGTCGCCACCTTCTCCCCCCCCCCCCCACACTTTTCTTCCCGCTCCCGCTCTCCTCCGAGCGGCCCGGCTCGTATCGCCCTGTTCCTCCCAGCGGCGGCGGCAGCTCGTCGGGTCAGTTTTATTTATTTCACACCAGCTCTAGGTGCTATCGGTACCTTTATACGGAGAAGCACGGATCAATTGATACTGGATATCCAGTTCACAGACAAGCTTGAGCAAACGCAAACAACACGCGTAGGTCATTTAAAGTATGATTACAGCCTGCACCTGAATTTCAGGGCACAGAAGCAAGCTACAGTCTCACATTGTCGAAGTATTACACGGTGAAGGTTGTAGGCAGTGCCTCCAGATGAGTTTCTCATCTTGACTATGCATTCTGAGCGGACGGGCGTCCAGGGCGGTACTTCCAGCTCATCGTACTCGTCTACTTCTCTCCAGAGCGCATGATGACGACACCGGCTCTGAAGTCAGCCAGACAGTAGCAAGACGCTGGCTCGCCCCGCCTGCTGGATCTGCTGGCTCCGACACCACCCCTCCCCCCCCCCCCCCCCCCCCCCCCCCCCCCCCCCCCCCCCCCCCCCCCCCCCCCCCCCCCCCCCCC